>CAAKHC010002430.1:0-25672 GCA_901007825.1 Macroramphosus scolopax
GCAGTGCCACCGCCACAGTCGACCCCTCTGGAGAAGAGTGCAATATCTAGGAGTGATCATCATGTATTGGATCAATTATAACTCTAATCTATGCAGCTGATTGCAGCCATTTAATTGCATGATTACGTCTGCACCTGTGAAACCATATCAGCAGTGATACCTACTGCATGACCCATTAATTAAACAATAACTTAATTTATTGGCTTCCTTACGGCTGCTAACGGGGTCACGGATTCAAACATTACTTTCTAATCTATGCAGTAAAATTCTGCACATTAATTATATTTCACCCTCTATAGTTATCAGCAAAGGTTGGAGTATGATATACTAATATGATTCTGTCCTGGCGGATATGCTGAAAGCAATTGCAGTGCATGAACTGCATCTTTTAATGATATATATCTATATCTTCATGCATATGACCCACAATTGCAAGACCAATGTCTGGTCATCACAACTGAGCAGCCCAAATTTTTTCAGATGATCTTAATGAAATGAATGTGCACTGATTCATTCAAATCAATAACGACATGAGCAGTGATGTTGTGGAACTTTTCCTTTAATTGAAGTGTTTCACAGCCATTAACACAGCGAGTATACAGAGAACATTGGTTAAATCATCAGCTGTTTGAGGTTGCAGCATCACAGTATAAAAGTAGCAACCTGCACGTTGAGAATCACAACACGAACAACAGCAGCACGTGGCGACCAGCTTCCACTCTTAATCCACGTCTAGAGAGTAATATGAAATTCCAGTGTCAAGTAACAGACGGGCACGTCGGGAAAAACCTGTCAAGACAGGAAGACTTGAGAAGAAAACATCAGCATATATACAGTACAAACAAGCTTATATGAGTCCATTAATATCAACCTGACTCTTCCACACAGGCACTCGATTCTGCAGCTTAAACGATATCATCAGTCAAGCCTCTGCACCTGTTTAAGCAGCTATTGAATTTAGGGATATAAGGATTTATTACCATCACAACAACCAGCTCAGAGGGAAGATAATTCTGGTCATTTATCAGTGTCTCAAACAAAAGGTTCAGGATTAATCCAATTTGTAAGAACTTTATTTCAGAACTTTGTACTTGTCAGAACACCTTTATAGAATAGTTTGATGCCTGGAATATGTTTTTTAGTAGTTCTTGATGATCAGTGCCTCAGGGAAGTGACCCTGCCTGCCAATCATTGCCGCAACTAATAGGGATGAATGTCATCTCCATTTTTAATTCAGGCTTCAATATTGTGACGATTAAACCCTGGCGCCCTGTTAGCGAAGCTATAGTGTGAAACAGGGCACAGCCCTGGTGCTTTGGGAAAGGCAACAGAAGGTCCAAAAAGAAAAGAAAAAAATTGTACGGCTGAATAAAGTGGTCTTGTTAGAGCGTGTTTAATATATTTGTTTTAGAGATATGTGGTGAGCTTTTTTGTAAAAAAACAACATTGCTCAAACCAGTCAAACAACTACCTTGTTCACAGTTCCTCGTTTAGCTGTAAAAAGTTGAAACCTCGTACTGCTAGACTGTCAAAATGTGAAATATACAGTGTTCATTGGTTTCGGTCTATAGAAAATTTAAATTACAGGATGTTGGTGGCGGAGCTACACAAGAAGGAATTCAAAGAAACAAAGCGGATGTGTTGTATCAACTCCAATCAAGTCGATAGTGAGACACGTTTCCTTTCACCTGTTTATATATTAATTAGGTCTTCAGATACATGTATTGATAAAGTTGCTACATTCAAACATTGGACCACAATTTTCCCCCTTTGCAAAGATATGAGATCCCAGTTTGACTGAAGAAAGGTGGTCAAACTCTCTGGTCATTCATCTTTTTACTGCTCTGTTAAATGATTAGCCACATGAAAACAGTCACAACGACAATCTCACCCAGTTTAACACGTCTCCTGTATTCAGGTGTGTTATTAAATCAGCTACTAGAAACCGCACGGGGCAACCCAATACTACACACTGAGAAATATAGCACTGACACATACTGCAGTATTACAGTCATGCTAGAAGAAACCTCAGGACAGATTTGGTCACAACAGCTGCGTGTACAATGTATGTTTGGAGCCGAAAATACCGTAACTGAACGAGCAGGAACTTGTGGGCGTGCACGCAAAGCCAAGTATGCAACGGGTTTCACAACATACCACCGACCTTCACGCCATAACAAAGTCAACCAGCGGTGTCACTGTATGGAAAGTATTTAGAGCATATCGATATCAGTGCTACAACAGAGCTACAAACACCAGAACAGAACTCAATTTAATTTGCATCGCTCGGATGTCTCGGATTCTTAGCTTTCTCCTCCGCCGAACAACTTCTTATAATTCCTCAGAAGAGAGGGGCTTCTGTTCATGTCAAAACACTTTATATCGTTTTCCTCGTTGCCTTCACCGTTATTTTTCCTCCTGACATTCCTGCCTTCCCCCTGGCTTCTTTGATTTGAAATTAAATTGCCTCTGATCAGCACATACTTGCTGGTGCATAAGCTGCACTTCAATAACAACTGTAAAAAAACAGCACGGATATATATACAGTACAATTCCAACATGTGTCTTTTACACTCACTTTACAAAATATTACATGTTGTACATAGAAAGAATCAACAACTTTGGACAAAATGTCATGCGGATCCAAACATGCACCCATGTTCTCTCTCATCCTCACACACAGTACATAGTAAGGCTTTAGGGTTTCATACAACTTAGAGCATGTCATGCAAACACCAGTGTATCACTGACATATTCATGCCATGCAACTGGTACTCTGTGTTGTTTCCCTCTCACGAGAGATATTCAAAACATGTACATGCTCATCATTATTTTTTTCCACTGCCAATACTGCGACGAAGGCAACAGCCTGGTTGCATAAAGTCACCTTCAGGTGCTACCTCAGAAAAAAGGTGACGACGTTGACTTGACATGTCCGACTGAAGCATCGTGGTGACTTGATATGTTTTGATGGGGACTTCTCCTGAGAGTGGGAGCGTTCATGTGATGTCGAGGGACGATGGGACGCAGAACAGAAAGGTCATCGTGTGACTCTGTTACAAGCCGCTAAGTCGTAACGAAGCTCATCGCAGTGTGAAGAAGTTGGTGCTCCAGTTTGGCGCGAGCTCGTTGCCTAGTGCACAGAATTTAATAAAGATGAGCTGCGGCGAAAGCGCCAATGGAGGGGATTTATAAGGCAACATAAATGTCATCATCAAATAGATAAATGTCTGTATATATCAAACATTGGAGTTTTATCATCTATCCTGCAAACATTTATCTCTTCTTGCTCCACTTAATAAGTCAGTGAGTTTCAACCACTCAAGACGTTACTGGTGAGGTAAAGTCTATCCCGTACTCCATAGCTTTCTAATGTTAAGGTCCAACAGTAATCTTACTGTTTCAAGGTTTTTATACAAATAAAAGTTTGTATTCAGAATAAAAATTAATAAAAAATATGTTTTCTGCTTTACCTAGAATTAGTTAATCTGTTAATCTTTCTTTGAATGTGTTTAAAGAAAGATACATTTTCAAAAAGGTGTCCTGTGGAGTTTTAAGCTACCTGGTGCTCTGGAGGACCTCCACTGATTTTGATATCGTGCATGTAAATCCTGGTCTACTCTCTGGGTGCTGATTGACAGTTGGTGATGGCAAAGTGTCAACAAAGCCAGGGGGAGGAAGTCAAGGTGTAATAATCCATTAATGGATTGACTAAAAAACCAACAATCTGATGCATCGATATAATGCAACATTAATATATATACTTTTAGACCTGTTCCAACGTAATTGTTGCAGATTGCAAATTAAACCTTACATGCTAATGTACATTATAACATCACTGAAGAAGGTTATATTAATGTTGCTGTTGTTTGTCTGTTTGTTTGCAAGATTATGCAAAAAGTACCTAGACAATTTTAAGCAAATTTGTTGGAAGGGTGTGCGGATTTTGGGGTAAATCCATTTAATAGCGAAAAAAGTATAGAATTTATTTACCTGGACCTTGGCCTTAATTTTATTTCTGTCACAGACGTGTAAGTAGTGTAGGTCTCTGTATTTGCATTTTCAATGACAACTTGTGCACATTATTTATGTACTAAGAAGTAACTGCTTATGACTACTGTATTTCACATGTCCTAATGAAATGTTGAAATTATATTTTGTGCCTTCAGGTTACTTACTGGTGACATTTTATCAAGTCATTTCATATGGCCTGCAGACCACAGTATCGAACCACGTTGCATTATAGCAATTTTCGAGGTATTGAAAATCATTGGATTGCCTGCCGAAAAGAATCGATGTCTGAGGGCGTTGTGATGTAACTAGTGATTTGCACCCCTGGAAGAGCAGCAGCTTGGACCTCATGAATACACACACTGCATTTTAACAAAGACTATAAACACAATTTTTGTTTGCTCACCTGAAAACTCCACAGGGCACCTTTAACTCCTAAATTACAACAAGATTGTTGCTTGAATTGTACGTTTCTAATGAATTAGGATGAATTTGTAATGGCCTTCACAGGGCTTAATCATACTCGTATTATCAACAGCATAATTCTTTGATCCCATCAGGTGGGATCACAGGCGTCATTTGCACATCAGGATGTAGTGCCACTTCAAAGCATGCGCTGATCCACAAAAGCATCTTTGTGCCGAACATATTATAACGTTGAATCAAATCCCGTGCTGTCGTAGATCACATTACAACCATGCTACATGTAACGTACACAGTTCAGGGAAGGACGAGGAGACAGGCTGAGGAACAGCTGTCATCCAACCTTTGAACCGAACCTGGCAGTGAAAGTGGACTGACAGACGTGAGAAAAAAATGCTTTCATCTGTTGCTGTCGAGCCCAGCTTGGTGTGAGAGTGCATTCATTATTGGGAAAAGAAACCAGGGAGACATCGACCACGATTAATCCCTCATCCATGAAACACATAGAGACTCATTTTCACCTTTTTTAGATCTCTAAATAAATCATCATACTTGTAGCTCTTTCACATCTTGGTAATGCTGCATTTTCTATTCCCTACATCTTCATATTCACTGTCTTCATCTATCAGGATAAAAAGAGCAGTTTGTATAGAAATCAGTGCATCACTACTCTCAGTTTTCCTGATTCTTCCTCCTTTGCCCTCCGCGTCTTGTGGGTTTAGATCCCTGAGAGCAGCTTTGTCAGGGGTACCTCTCGCTCTCCCAACAGCGAGTCCCTCTTGAGGCTGGTGCCTTTGTTTACCACCTTGAACTTCACCGACATGTTCTTCACCTGAATCGAACTTATCGAGTCAAAGAAGAAGTCCTCGTTGAAGGCTGGGTTGCGGCTGTTCTTGATGATGTTGCTTCTTTGCTTCTGTAGCTTGCCCGGGTTCAGGTAGACGGAGATGCAGCAGTTGATGCTCTTGATGTCAAAGTGCTTGTCATAAAGACTCTCCGCTGCCAGGACCCGGATGAGCAGACGGGAGGTGCTGGCGTCGTAGTTGGCGCTGATCCTCACTGTCCCACCTTTGTGCAGGTTGATTTCATGCTCCCGATGCAGCCCGTCTTCTGATGCTCCTCTCCCGCCATGGAAGGAGGGGATGTGGAGACGTCGCTGGATGTTTGGGCTGGGCTCAGCCGAGCTGCACTCATCAGTAGAGAGGGAGCTGTGGCGAGCAAAGGTCCGCTTGGCTTTCACAACCTTCGCCTGGGTCTCGTGGGTGAAGATCTTCAGCAGGGAGGCAGAGCGGGATAGCAGAGGAGAGCTGAAGGGGGAGGACTCGGCCGAGGAGCAGGTGTCACTTTCCCCGCCACTGAAATATCGATACGGATTCATGTGAGACGTGTTGAAGTCAGCTGGATTCAGATGGTTTCCTCCTTCACTGCTTTTCCCCGGAGTCCTCCTCTGGGTGTTGGGGGAGTTGATTGGACTGGAGAGGTCAGAGTGGAACAGGGACTCTTTACGGCGAGTATGGGGGCTTTCCTTCAAGGTTGCAAAGCCGTAAGAGGTTTGGGTCTTGGGAACATAAGGTAAGGACATAGCAGTCTGTGACTGGGGGTCTGCGTTGGTATCTCCAGCCACAACATCATCAGCACTCTCGATCTGTATGATGTGGCGGTTTGCTGCTCTCAGCAAGTTCTTGGTGTCTCCTGCGATCTTGGCTACCAGCCGCGGGCTTCTCGGGCAGCTGATCTTCTTCCCACCGCTGATGGTTTGCTCCGAGCTGGAAGGTTGCAGCCCCTCTTTGTGCTTCACGTTCAGCGTCTCAGGCTCCGGAGGGCAGCTGACCAGCTTTGGAGGAATGAAGAAGTCTGGGATCTTGTCAGGGGTGAGGACGTTGCTGTAGGCCGGGGCGACACCTTTCTTATCTCCGTTCTCCCCCTGCCGCAGCACACCCGTCTCCACCGACCCACGGATCTTATCCAGAACCCACATGGTCCCACCGGTGAGTGGGTCGTGTGGGCGTGCGGAGTCGGAAGCAGTCAGCTGTATCTGCAATTAATAACATACCAGGGGAGGGGGGGATGGAAATGAGAGGTGGTTAGCCGACCGGGAGACAAAAAGAACACCTTTGCTTTACCTCTGATGCATAAATGCCACTTTTAATTTAAAGAATTAGGACAGAATAAAGTAGAAAATTGAACAGTGAAATGACACCACTGAACCTAAGATTAACTTTTGGAGCTGTTTAAAGATCTTTACTGCAGATTCAAAAGACATTTTAACAACAGTCAGTCATTTACTGGCTGCTTACATTGACAGACACTTAATAGGTTGCAATATTAAATCTTAAACAAAAAATGCGAGACAAATTATTTTACAGTATTTTAAAACAATGAAAAAGTAGTTTTATTATAAAGGACTCGTTTCTTTTCCTGGTAGAATGAATATAGAGTCAACAGGAACTAACGGATTATTTCTGAGTGATCATTTCATTATGATAAAGGAGATAAAAAAAGTCCCACTTTTATTCTTGACGTTGTAACAACTGGAAATATTTGTGCCCCCTCCACACTTCATATCGATTTTTTTTATGTTCTTTTAACTCTGGAAACTCAGAGAATCGATTTTAAATATTGATTTCCATGTCATGAAAAACGATGGTAACAATTGTAGGAAACAGTCGTTAAACTCGATGATCCAATAATAAAGTATTACCATCATCATCACACATTATCAACATCACACTGGGTTAAATATTTTTTATGGAAAAAGTTGGAGAAACAAATGTAGCCACAAAGGAAATCCCAGTTCAACAGGTGGAGCTTCCTCCTGTTGCGCGCCCCTCACATGGAGTGTCGTCGTTAACTCCGAGACACTCCTGCAGTCTGAGAATCGAGTAATTAAATACTCACGGCCAAATGCAAAGAGACCCACTCTTCTTCCGTCCACTTGCTCCTCAGTAACAGGTGCTCTCTCCTCGGGGAAGCCTGTGCGCTCCGCGGCGCTGCTCTGCGCGCTCCGACTGGCTCTGCTGCGGCGCGCCTGTCGTGCGTTTTATAGACGGCACAGGGCTCCAGCTGACCAATAAGATTCAACAGTGTGATTCCCAGCAGCACCAGCTAGAGACACACTGGTTATATATCAGAGGCAGAATAATCTAAGAGATGAGTTTCCCATGTTTAATGAGCTCGGTCAGTGCCATCAATGTGCTGCTCCACCCTTGTGTTGCGCTCTAAAGACCTGCCAGTCGGCTTCATCCTGCAGGCTGAGGATATTATAAGCTAATATTTTGTTCTATTTCCACTGGAATAAAAACTTTTTGATCATGCAAACATTGCTACCCCTCAGCCAGTTTTTCAACAGACCATTAACCTTATTGGATCGAGAAGAGATGTGACACCATCAGCTCCAACCTCAACTGAAGGGCTAAGTGTTTTTTTTCTCCCTCTGCCTTACAAAACCTCCAGCCTTTGTGTTTCACTAAATCATTACATTTAACAAGACTGTGCCTATTTGACTAGGAAAAACAGAGAGGGGCACATGCAGCAGGGTGCTGTGTAGTCAGGATCAATTTTCATCAGCTTTTTTTTTTCTTCTTCTTCTCCTTTTTCTTTCTTTGCGGGTTTAAACCACCAGGATCAGCTTTCCTGGAACCTTTACTATGGCAACCAAAACATCTGGCTGTCTAAAATAAGAAACTGCCCCGCTGACTTCATTGATCTGCAGGACAAAAAGCGTATTATTTGTCCAGATTGTTTGGTTTCAAGTCAAGTGGCACGTCACCTGTGAACCGAGAGAGGCACAGCAAGCCTTGAATAGCACCGCATTGAACAAACACTGCAGCCAGTCAGAGAGGAATTTAGAAATGTCCTACAAACAAGTTGTTCTTGATGAGGCGTCAGCTCTGTCTCGCCCTGATGTTACAGATAATTGAGAGGTCGAAGACCAAAACACAAGACACTCAACTTGCATGTGAATTTCAGCCTTTTTAAAAAGCCCCTGAAAAGTTTGCATGACATTTAATAGAAGCACATTCAAACTGGCACTAACAAGTACTATAATGTAATGTGAGTCTGACATGGTTTTTGCATGAAAACAATTGTTAAACTAAAATCTTTACATATTTGCTTTCAATAAATGTGAAAGCAAAGATTTTGAGTCAATGTCTGCACCAACATCATTGTACACAGTGAAGGTCAAAAATGTATTTGTTATATATATTAACATCATTTTCTACACCATTGAAGTACATGAACTCATAAAGTTTGGAGAAAAAAATACTCTCAGGTATTATTTATTTAGAGTTTCATGTGTAGTTTTTGGCCATTAGTAGCACTGTGGAACAAAGTTTTACAGATAATCCTCATGTTGTGTCATGAACTCGCTCAGGGATAATAATATGGATTCATATGCTCAAGCTTTACACTCTAACAATGGGGTATTTGTACCATTTTACCAACTTACATTCAAACATGTCTGTTTACGCATCTGCACACACTAGCAAACCCCGGATCCAAAAATAAGGATGAAACACAAGCCAGTGAATGTGAATCCGGACGTTATGTTTCAACATATAGTGAAAAGAACAGACTGGCCAAGCCTTAACGTGACTTGTAAGACATGTCAGCTATTTAAGCTCTGAGTGGAGTAATTACACATCTCGTCTTCAGAGGTCTTCCCAGAGGTCACCGTCTGAGGTAATCAACCTAAAAAAGGAGCCATTTACCATATAGATTGAAGAAGCACGTCTTAACTCTGAGCCACTGCTGTCTGACATCGATGAGGCCTGAAACCAGCAGTCAGTCAGCACTCGACACACCCGGCAGACTATGGACACAAGATCTGTTACAAACCGGTACTGAAGAAAATCCTGCAGCAATGCTCCGAAATTGATGTTTTTTTCTTTCAGCGATGTTTTATTGTTGCCTGTCAGTGACACTGAAACAAATAATTAGTTCAGCAGACTCTCCTGTCTCTCTCGAATAAATCAAGGTGACGTATGATAGGCCGTGAGTTTGAGTGGAGTCTCTCAGCTGAATCCTTGTCTCACTCATTATAAGGTAAGCATCACCATGGCAACCCCTTACTGCGGTTGGACCCTCCCAGCTGCTTCAGATCAGCTGTTTCCACTGCTTCTCTGATGTCACACTTGACTGACATTTCTTCCAATCTAACTTCTATTTGAACTGATTTTCTTGTTTAAACTCATAGTTTCATCATGTGTTCCTTTGAGGTAGGAGGTGGTTTGAAGAAATGTACAATGTTATAGTTTGATGACTGGGTTGAAATGCCATATAAATAGAAATATAAATTTATTTCAAATGGAAACTATCTGTTTGGGACTTTATCAGTGACTGAACTTGCTCACACTGTTAACAGCTTCCTTTGTGATAATGATACACAAGAATCTTCAGCGTGAGACGAGGACGGGCTCCCGGAGAGAAGGTTAATGTGTCTGTTCTTCTCCCATTGGCTGGCTGCACATTACATCTCTGTCCGTCCTAAAAACAATGCAAGCACCGCTGAAACAGTTCATCCTAAGAGTTCAAATGTGTGTGAAAACCAGTGCACATCTTCCCGTAAATGATGCAATTCTGATTCGGTGAGGCTGAGCTCTCTTGTTCTGTCCACAGATGGACAGATACACCTCCGAAAAGGCAGTGACGGAGGCAATTACATGAGCAAAAACGAGGCGATGCACAGACTTTTTCTGTGCTGCAGTATCTTCCCTGCTGATATGCGATTGACTTTGTGGAAGGACAGAAAGGAGGCCAGTACACAGAAACAAGGCTTTCAGCCTGTAAAGGAGCTGTACAAAAACCTAGCAGGAGGTCGAGTGCACCTCCAGGTTTGCTCACCTCTGTGTGCGTGCGTCTCTTCGCACGTATGGTCACTAATGGTTGAGAACTGGAAAAAAGAGGCCTGACACGTCACAGGATCCATTTTTACCCCACTCTCTTATTGTTGCCATCCTTCTCCTTCCTGCCAACCAGCTCTGATCCACACAACTTCAGTTGCCTTGGAGACGTCTCATGTCCTGACATACGGATCAATCCCTTCCTCCTTAAGCCAACTCCGTGTTCTCCTCCTCTCATCTCCCTCTTCCTCACCTCTGCTCCTTTAGAGTTAACTGATACGCGGGTCACCGACGGTCTCTGAGTTAGAGCCTTCCACTCATGGAAGTCTGGAGATCGCTGCCAAGCTGCCAGCTTGAGCAGGTGAAGGAGTAACACGTGACTCACTGTCGCAGTGAGAGGCCTCTGAGTCAGGGCCACAGATTGTGGCTCTCCTCCAGTCGGGTATATACATCGCCGTTTAAGCAAAATGTTGTCCTTTCAGACAAATGCAATAACACTGTCACGAGTATGAGCAAGGGAAGCAATCCTGCAAATGCCAGGACCACTTGAGTATCTTGGTTTTTCGCCCTTCTGAACTGGCATTTGAATCGGACAGACGCAAGACAAAAGGTCGGACCCGACGCCACAGGAAGCAAATTTGATGGCAGCAAAGATGTTATATCTCTGCCGGGGGCTGATGAGATGGCCTCGGAATTTGGGAGAGTGTGGGTGAATAGCTTGCAAAACAAATACTGATCGAAGAGATCACTTTGAGCTGGTCTAAACTGCCCGCATGTATTGATCTGCAGCTCTGTCAGGTGAGACTTACTGTACGTCGTTTCATAGATTGATGTTTTTATATTTGTATCAAATGACTTGCACCTTCTCGCTTCAGTACAAACAGCTTAACATGGGTCTGAACAATGTGCCTCTTTTTACTTGTCAGAGCAGATTCTGTTGTTTGTACAACACACAGGCAGTCATTTAGTTCTTATGAAATCAATGAATGGTGCAATAACAACACACAAACACTCTTTCCTATTATTGCTCAAAATTGCTTTTAGCGTCATCACTTAACCACAGACAAAAGTAATTTAACTTCTTGAAACAATATGCAAATATGAAAGTAGATGAACCGACCACAGGTGAGTCAAACCTGCCAGGGAGTAATGAAAGAATGAATTACTGAACCATCATAGCAGCGTATTTGGAATAATAGTCTATTAACAACCACAGTGGGTGAAGAGATAGAAACCTCCAGAAGTTATTTTGGGTCTCCGAAGAGTCAAATAAGTCTTAAATTTGAGGGAATTGCAGCAGAAGAACAAACACAAAGGAAAACTAATCACTAGGCTGAGAAAACAAACTCTTTTAAGTAGACTGCAACCCTGTCATCTACTATTCATGTCGTCACTCACTAGCAGCTCGAACTGAACCAGAGGCGAGCTGCTGCTGCCCCCTGGAGGCAGGATGACGTCATAACACGATTTCCTGGAAAAAGGTGTTCAGGTGAGCGACAGGAAATCCTTTAGGTCTCCACAATCCACAGTTTCCTTACAGATAAGGGATATTATTCATCAATGCTAAGGCAAGAAAAATATGAAACAATCAGTTCAGTTCCAAAGCATCTGATAAAAGTGTCAGGAAGCTTTTTTACACACTGGAAACATCTCTGAGACGTCCAGGCGGCAGGATCTTCTCTGAAGGAGCAACACAACTTCCTTATTTTGCTGTAGAGTCAAGCTGCACCAGAGAGATTTTAATTCAGACAGGGGGCCTTGAAATGTTATTATCAATTATACAATTTTAAAGTTCCCACAATTGTGTTGGAGTAAAGTCTGATTCTTTATGTTTACCTTGTTTCTGAAGTTTCTTTTCAGAAAAGAAACAGCTGATAACCTGAACAGCAAGTAAGAAGATGAGATGATAAACAGAGGTTGAGAGAATAAATGAAAAGCAGCAATATATATCTATATAACTATTCAAAGTAGAAGTAAAAGCATCTGTAGGCTTTTAATACCCCGCCCTTGTCGTTAGATAAATGCTGTGTAAACAATGTTTTATTTTGTTCATTCTAAATGATCCAAAGGCACAGAAAGACATGAAGATTAAAGATTGAATCTGATCTAATAATGAAAAGAGAAATGAAAGGAGAGCAGATATGATGTAATAACACATGGCATGTGTAAGAAGCACCAGAAAACCTCTGGACTGTTTTGTAAACTTCCTCGTTAGTTTGATTTGTGATTTACTGGAAGGTGACAAGTGTCTGTAGGTTCTCCTGAGACTTGACATTTCCACGAGGAAACAAGACAAAAATAAGGCAGGTGGATTTGGAAAGGGAAGTCTCTGAGCCTCATCGGGTGACTAATCTCCTGCTCACTTTCCTCGTACTGAAGCTCCACAAATGTTTGGAAAACACTAAGAAGGTCAAAGGTCAGATCATGAGTCTTCCCTCTCAGAGTCGCTCACAGGAGATGAAGAAACCAATAAGATTTGTAAACCCTCAAATTGAGCTGCTTATTAGCCCATTAACCCTCATCCAATAAAAAGGCAGTCAACATCTAATAAAGATCTTTATTTCAGATTTTAAATAGATTTACAAACCATAAGAAAGAAAAAAAAATATAAACAAGAAAAAAAAAAACATCAAATGATCGTCAAAATATCCACATGTGCATATCAAGGTAGAGATTGTAAACAGTCCTTTGAAGCCAAAAAGTGAGACTCCCCGGGGTCAGGTTCACGCAGTTGGAAACGGATGTTTGTTTGTGTGTTGTTGTTGTTTTTCTTCCTGAGGTGCTTGTTGTTTTGTTATAAATTGCTGGGTTTTTCCCTCAGTGTCACTGCCACCAATCGAGTGGGGAGAAAAGATGAAAGAAACAACAGTAGTTTGACAAAAATGAAATCCCATTCATCCAAAACACCAAAACAGAGGGGAGGCAGATCTTTCGGTCAGCTGTTGAGTGCTGTAAACTCTGCTGAATATTCAGGGCTAGAATAAGTGTACGTTGGTATTGTACGACCTTTCTACTTCTGGATGTTTGTGTGATCGATCGGTACATT
This sequence comes from Macroramphosus scolopax, assembly GCA_901007825.1. Lineage (NCBI taxonomy): Eukaryota > Metazoa > Chordata > Actinopteri > Syngnathiformes > Centriscidae > Macroramphosus > Macroramphosus scolopax. The sequence goes on from CAAKHC010002430.1 coordinate 13,324, forward strand.
TATTTGTTCCTCCATGAACAATCCTGGGTTTTGTCTTTGTTTGTTCTTAATCACTTCAATATTGTCAGCACTTGATCACATAGATGATAGAAAACTTTGCAGCTCACATCAATTTGGATATTAAAGATTAAACATTAAAAGAAGCCCAAAAAAACGGACACCCTTCAGCCCATTTACAATGTAACAGTTTTAGATAATAGACTAGAATTTGAATAACCGACAGTCATCCCTGGACACAATCCCGACCCTTATAGCAGATCTAAACCACAAACACGTCATAACAGCATGCTAGTGAAGGAAGACATTCTCCTGTTGTCATGCTCGGAGATCAACCCTTCCCCCCCATGTGTTCCCACGCCTGCGCTTCCTCTACACACCTTTCACCTTATAAACGATCAGCGAATATTCACACACACACACACACACACATCAGCAACGTGGTTACAGCAATATTGAGAATTTAATTAGAAATACTGTCGGATGGTGGTAATGTGTCTTGCTTGTGCAACAGAGCACTCCTGGCTGTAAACCAGGGAAGACGCCATGGGGCCTCTTGACAGTCGAGACGGAAAAGAAAAGCCCTTCAGTCTACGTATTCATCAGGCCGTTTCCATTCTTCTGAATCACTCACACTACTACCTGATCTCCCCTGACGTTAACAGCGTCCATTCAGGTGAGTCAAGATGGCTGCAGCCCAGTCAAGCATTTAGAAAATCACGCAGCAACCACAAGGGGGAGTGCTCTGCAAAGGCTGGTGTATAATCACACTGTTCTGTCATTGGCTCATACGACTCTGGCTTAGAATAACAAACCACCAAACAAGTACAAACATCCAGACGGACATGACTACACGTCCTTTTCTTCCCGATGGCAGTCAGTCCAAAGACCTCACAGATACGCAGCTGGAGTTCAGAGCTGTCAGTTCAGTTTGAAAGGCTCTGCTTTGCTGCCACACTTAAATCACTGCATATCAAGTAGATTCAAGCACTGCATGCATAGGTTTTCAATACAGTACATTGGATTTCATGAGCAGCAGCCTTGGCGAGCGGTTTCTCTCGTAGCACGTGCTCGTATGATGAAGGCTTTGTGACACTCGGTAGAGGACGCCAGTGGGATTCTGATCTACATTCCATTCTTGAGCTCAGCTGTTCCATCTTCCTTCTCTCACTCACACTCCCAACACATCTGACAGTTGATCCTATAATAAAGGTGAAACTTGTTCCACCAGGAGGGTGTTGTTCGCTCTGTATCCCCACCTGAGACCTTGTGAGTCTGAATGTGTCCCTCGGCCACCTTTATCTAGTTTGTTACCGGCTTTTCACACCTTCTGTTCTACCAGTCAGTCGGCTCTGTGAAAAGAAGAGTGAAAGACCGTGCAGGGGATTGAACGGCTTTTTGAAACGGATAACAAGCCCAGGGGCTCAAAAAGGTCAGAGGTGAAGCATGGCAGGGCTCCAAACAGCCGAAGAACCAGAGGTCACACACACACATGGCTCAGAGACGGAAGTGATTCAGCTTTTCAGTACACACACACACACACAAAATTGCACTGTAAGGCGATTTTTCTCAATAAACGTCCTCTGCTCATTTTACTCTGATCTGATCTGTCACGTTATATTTCTCCTGACTGATCTCAAGAAAAGGTGTGAGCAGTGATTAGCCAGGTGGCTTTGTTCAAAGCAAAAAAAAGGACTTGGAGCTGAAACACACTCACCAGTTCTTGCTATTAGTGCAGTCAGACAGAAGCAGACGAAGTCGAAACTCAACTATTACTGCGAGTTATCCTGTTGTGTGTGCGTGTCATGTGTGTAACCTCTACTCAGACAACAAATGAAGTAAAATATGAAAGAAACATACAGAAACAACTCTAGCTTTCTTTTCAATGCATCAGGTTTTAGTGTGCAAACTGTGACTGCACATGTGACAGAGGTGGACAGGGCGCCTGTGCCAAGTGAGGATGATGGGGATTTGGTGGGGTTCAGAAAAGGGGACGGGATTAATGTTCAGTCAATGACAGAGGAGGGAACGTGGGGGGGTGAGGGCAGAGTGTGGTCAGGGGGCGCGTGGGGTGACATCACAGGAAGGCAAGGTCAGGAATCCTCGGTGCCCGAGTCGTCCTCATCATAGCAACAGTCATCATCGTCATCATCGTCCTCGTCTTCTAGGTCCTCGTCGTCGTAGTAATCATCGTATAACAGGTTGGAGCCGTCGTCTGTGGGTGGGACTTGGGTGCGGACGCAGTACTCGTCCAGTGTGATGGGAACCTTGACGCCATCCCGCTCCGCGTCAGCTTTGGTAGCCAGCACCTGCTTCCTGTGAGGTTGAGAGGAAGAGGGCGAAAGATGAAGCTGCGAAAAGCTTCAGAGCTGGTACAAGTACGAAGTGAAGTGTGAGGAGTGCTCAGTGTAGTTTTCCTTCTAAATACCTGATGATCTCTATGTATTCTCTGTCCTTGCCCTTGCTGTCCCTCCACTTGCGGTACATGACGGATGCGTCCACGTTGGCAGGGGAAAAGGTGTTGGGCTCGTTGAGGAGAGAAATCACACTGAGCAGGATGGTCCTGGGAGGAGGGCGAGAAAGTGCAGAGAGATTAAAATAGAGGAAAGGTGAAGAAATGAGTAAGGGCAGGGTGGGGGCAGGGTCGGACAGGAAAGGTGGAGGTAAGACGAGACAAGAGACATTGAGAACGTCAGACAAAGAGGGGAACGAAGATGGAGGGATGGAAAGACAGATGGCCAGAGAGAAGAGGAGGGTGGGAGATGAAGGTTAGGGTAGGACAACCAATCTGATAAACAAAGAACCTCCAGTACAGCAACAACACAAAATAGAATTGTTAAGTAACCGATTAAGTGTCCAATGAGTGTATATATCATGTGATGGATCACCAGGTATTTGTAATCACCCACCAACTCTCTCAGGAGCGTTCCCCCTTTCCTCCGATCAAAATATGGGACTGTTTCATGTTTGTTTATGTTGTGAACACCTCAGGAGCTAAAGGGGCCACGTCACTGTGTACACACTCACATGCAGCTTTGAAACCTTGTGTATATACAGTAGGCATACAGGAATCAGCTTATAAGGGACGGACAGAATGGGAAAGATGACGGTTGAATATATCAATGTGTGTCAAGTCCATATCAGAAGAACAGGGGATTAGATTTTACTAGAAAGATAGGTTGGATGTGTCATGTGTACACGTCAAGTTCCTCCGTGAACAACCATCACATCAGCCACAGTAAACGTCGACCATGCAGTTATATTAAAACGGTTGATCCTATCAGCTACATTAGCACGATGATAACTTTGGCAAACCTAAAGGATGAAATTTTACAAAAGGAAGGAAACTCAGAATAGTTTGAAGACCTTATAGGCTGACTGACAGACCACAAGATGATTCCCGGCCAACCAGGTTGACCGCGGAGTGTCCTGTTTCCTAATATTGTCACAAGCAGCAGACTGTGACAGTTGATTGTGCTCCTCTTTGTCTATATGTATTGTTGCGTTTGATAATTATGCCACAGTAGTTTCACATGGCATCCTGTCGATGTGGAACCATGTAATAGAAAAGCTAGCGTCCATACAAGCACATGGACACTGACTCCAAACACTAACCCAATAGATGCTTTTGTGTAAGTAGACAATGACCGAAGCAAAAAAAAAAAACGCCACTTGATAATTTGGCTGAGAGACTGATGACGGGAACGAGGAGCCGTGTGACAGATGATACAAATAATTCAGTTGAAGGGAGAAGCTGTCAGCCACCGGACACACAGTAACTCTGTTCTTCAATATTTGGTGTTGCTCTTTAATAAAGAATTTAGAGCATGATGGAGAGCAGTGTATTGGGTACCTGACGTTCTGCGTGGGGTTCCACCTCTCTGAGGGCAGCTCCCCGCTCTGTGGGTCGTCCACTGGTGGGTGCAGGATAGAGATGCACACATCCCCGTTCTAGATACAAACATACACCAGCATTAAGATTAAGTAGCAAGACCTGGTCCCTCTTCTGCACAATTTTTAGTGAACATCTTAATCCCACAATGAGGGACAACACATGTAACTGGATATTTAACAAAGATTTTGAGTAGCTAAATTACTAATTGTCAGTTACCTCGTAAATATTAGGGTGCCACATTTTGGTGAGGAAGCGGAAAGCTGGTGGAGAATAAGGGTAGTCGACGGGGAACTTGATCCGGGCCTGTGTGCGAGAGAAGATACATGTTAGTAACTTGAGAGGCGGGCAGTTTAACATTGCTTCAATGAGTACTTCAAACTGGAACCGTTGACGGGAAAATCATATCCACCGGTGAAGCCAGCAGAAACTTTCTGGCCAAACACACCGGGAAACTAAAGGATGAATATCTTTGTACAATTTTAGCACTCGGGTGGTAAAACCCCCCTGTGTGTATTGACTCTACACTAATGCTGAAACTATCCTGTTGGTGGACACAGACACGCTCACATTCTCCCATGGGGTAACTGAATCCAGAATGCAAGTCTGTACAATGCCGCAGAAGCAGCATGGAAAGAAACACACACAACCACACAACCACACACACAAAGCTCTTGAGGAGAGAGGGCTTCATTCTCAAAGCTCCTCTTAACAAAAGACCCATTTCTCCAACACTGGTGTCAACAAGCTCCTGCTGAATGAAGGTCTCCACAATCATGCTGATCAGCTTCAATAGTGATTGAAACAAACCTAAAAATAGCAGCTGCGGTGTCATAGCATGGAGGAGCTAATGGCATTGTAATGTAGTATGGTGTGGAGGGAGGAAGGGAGGGAGGTTCGCAGCACATTCAGCTGCAGAGTGCGTGGAGCTTAGAGAAACACCGGTGGGTGAGGGGGTTGATGGTATAAAGACATTGGTTGGGGGTGGGTTTTGCCTCTCCAGCTGTCACTGCAACCCAAGACAATCCACTACTCACACCCGTGTTCTGCTATCATATGTCCCCTCACTGAAACCACACCCACCCGCAGACATACACTGTATAAAGCCCACAGTGAGACGTGGGTGGACGGACCCCTCCTCCTGTTCTGGAAGGAGTACCATGGGAGGGACAGGGGGACACCGACTATACTGATTATACACATTCACGTCATTCACAGCATGAAACCTTCTGCTGATCTCCCATCATCCACGGACTCACACACACCACATTTGCTGATTTGGCATGGTCAGCTGGTCTTCGCCACAGTGAACCTTGAGAGCAGGAGGGAGGGGGATAGCTGCGATGGAGCGGGGAGGTGGTAGAATGGTAGTATTTACTTAGAATAAAGGGGGTTGTGCTCTATATAATACTTGTGCTCAACATAAAGCTCTTATCCCTCTGTGCCTGTATAGAAGCCTTTAACCCTGGCTGCAAGCAGCCAAACCAGATATGCTAATAGTCCCAGTAAAGCTCTATTTGGGCCCCGCTGTCTCTAAAGTGTATACTAACCTACACTGCGAGATGTATTCAGTAAATATGTTGTGTTTAGCAACTCATGTTGTCCCGTTTTGCAACCCACCGAATAAACCTGCTCTCAACGTTTAAAAATGAGACCAGAGTGGAAACACTGACACAGTCCGGAGAATATGCCGCTAGTAGGAAAAAACAAAATCCCTGGGTCTGATTGACCGTGCCAGAAAGCTGGCGGCCCTTCAGAGAGCAGGGTTCAAGCCAACATTGTACACATTGCAGCCAGACAGCGAGGAGGAGGAGGAGGAGGAGAAGGAAAAGGAAGAGGAGGGCCAGGCAGCCACAGTTAGAGCTTAGTTTATCTTCCAAAACAATCCCAGCATCAGAGATCACACCTGACAATGGGCTGAGAACTGGACACAAAGAAATCAGAGCTTTTATACTCTCTCGCTCCTTCGACATCATGTACGAAGCTCATCAAAATTCACATTCACAACCTTCTATCATGCAAGCATAAATGTCAAAAGGAAGATATTATTCTACAACCAGCTTTGAGAAGTAAATCAGAGCAACAGAACTTCTAGGGTCGGCCTGTAATACCCTATCCAAGGGTATCTAAAAATAGCAACAGTGTCTGTTTCATTACCGTCATAAAAAAAATTCTGCAGTTCATGAATCATGTAAATGGCATAGGATAATTTTCGGATTTCACTGGCTTTACAAAGCATCAGTCATTGGCACTATCTGTTCCGATGGGGTCGGCCTGTAAAGGGTGGAGGTAATGCCGTTCAACTATGACTCCCATTGGAGGCTGTAGACACGACATGGAGGCTCCTATTGGCTCAAATCAGGCGTCAGTGGAATGATTTTGAACCCGGTTTGATCCAAGGAACACAATGGAACCCCATTTTCGAAACAAAAATAAACCCTGCTGCTCACATGACAGAGCTGATATACAACACACACCATGAGCCAACCTTGTTATCTGCAACAAGGTTGGCTCATTCACTTTGCAATAGTGAAAATCACCTGTCTCGTCAACCACACCGAAGAGAAGATGCAAAAAAGGGAAGAGGAAGAGAGGATAACGCAGCAGCTTATCAGTTTTTGATTCTCTTTACAGCTTCTTGGGATCATTCTCATGTCTTAGTGTAGCGTCTTAGCGTAACGCAGTAACGTCAGTACTCCTGTCTTTGCTACAATTCTCACTTATACTGTACTTAACTTCTCTGTCAACTTTTAAACGTGAGGTTAGTGGATCAAGCAGTAAAAGCTGCTGGGAATGAGGGGTTGTTACAAAGCTTAAGTAGCTCTAACAAAATCTGCCACATCAGAAAGAGCAAGTATCTACAGCGCAGTGTTGCAACATGCTACTGCTGGTTTGCCTCATGATTGGATTGAGCACAGAATTAACTCTTTCAACAGTCAAGTGGTGATATACTGTAGAAGTTTATTTATCAATGTGTTAAATATGCACAAAAAAAGTAAGGAAAGGCATAATACAAAGACAAAAACAACAATTCCTTATATGAATATCTTTCCTGGATTGGGACCTAATAAGCTGCCTTGAACAGAAGGACTGATAACAGGAATGAGAGAGGACACGCCCACCCTGTGGAAAATGACAGGCAAAAGTAAACCAGGTCAATGCAGAGACCCTGAACAGAACAGATCATTCTGTTCTCCGAGTGCACCTCTTTACCTTTTCCCCTCTCATACATCCTGCACCCACCCTACATTCACGCTGAAAGAGGAAGAAGGTCCTTGTGCACAGCAAATTCCTCAGCGCAACACGTATACAGGTGGCAGCGATGATCGTGTTCGTACCCAACAAACCTCTGCCTCATTAACGCAGCTCTCCTAACCACAAGGTTGAGGAAGTAGAGGAGAAGGTAGAGAGAACAAAAGCAGGGTGTTACAAAATTTTTTTTTTTTCTTTAGGTAATTGTGACACATGGCGATTTCAAACAAACAGCTCAAGCAGCATTGGTTCAAAGGTGTGATTACGACATGGGTGGCTTGTACAGGAAGAGGAAAAGGACACAGGCCTCAGGGGACCTTTACAGATGTACACACAAGCGCCACTCTCCTTTACAAAAACCTACAGTGAGGGCATTTATTTACGAGTGAAAAATTATGGTGAACTCTGACATCCTGGATGCCAAATACACCCAGACAGCTCTGACTGTCCCTTTGGCCGGACAAAACTTCAAATGTTAGTTACGGCTGTACATGGGCAGACATAAAACGTGGTTGCTGTGTTCTACTGTATGTTTTCCGAGTCAATAGCCCCTTTTACAAAGCCTGTTCCAGGGGAGAATGTTGCGCTGTTGTTGCACTGCTCTGTAAAGAGGTGGAATGTCGTAGCGGAGGTAGTCACAGCACGTAATTGACATCTGTGTAAAAGGAAGAGCCAGAAAGGTGGAACAGTTCATTCTATCAACACTGTTGTGTGACACACCTCTGATAATGGAGCGCTATTAAAATTACAGGTGGTCATTTTTTACAGCGGTATTGCGAAAAGTTGCATACGTCAACAATTTACAAGGGAAAAAAAACCCTGGATCATCATTTGCGAGGGTTCCTGTTTCTACATAGTGAAATGTTTTCCCTTTTCCCCCTTGAATTTCAGGACTCACAATCTCCAGTTACATTTTCAATAATATATAAAGAATTAAAGCTGATCAATGTAATAGTTTTGAAGCACGACCTTTTCTATTTGTGAATGTTGTTTTCCAAAGGCTACAGATGGATACATTGTTTTTTCAATGTGCCAGATGCTTATTACATCTACTCTGCATTTCTTCTGTTGCTTAATAAATGTAATCATCAGATCAGCATACCCCAATATGTAAAATGACTGATCTGGACGGAGGCCACAAGCACAATTATAACCTTCTACTGGGGCCTCACACTCACCTCCTCTCACAGCAGGCTCTCCTTTCAAAGAGGCACCACTGCAAGGAAGGGCTCTGGATCAGGCCGTTTCTCTATTCCCCCACTTTCCCCCGGCCCTGCTCTCGTTTCTGTGTGACACAGCCAGAGGGGGAAACCTGACTCCGCCGGCACAGCTAGCCAAACCTTCAGCAAGCTGGTTGAGTCTTCTTGCCCGTACCCTCCCCTTTTACTGCTGCTGCAAGACTAACATGGAGATTGCACAAAATCCGCAGCATGCACTCAAAGGAAAAGGGAAGGCAGGCACAGACACGGTCAGCTGCTCAGAACAACTGTCAACTGATTGTCAAGAGGTAGACAGAAGTAGAGACGGTGAGATCTGGCCCTTACCCAAAGTGAAACATCTCTTTTTCATCTCATCTAGGAAAAAATATCCGTCAGCGTTTAGTAAAGAAGTCTATAACAGTTGCTTTAAGCCCACCCTAATAACGTAAAACATCTTTAAAAAGATATGACAGGCATAAATTCAGAGCAGAAACGTTCGACACACCGCTTACATCATAATCGTATGCAAGAAAAAATGTCAATGAAAGCTGCCAGCTGCTGACAGCAGCAACACAAACATGACCATCCATTCAATTTCATAGATCCCAGGACTTTCCACAGCAGTGCAGTTCAACCCTCTGTCTCCCCCCCACAACACACTATAGTTGCTGCCTTGAGAGGCCTCTGAAACAAACCAGATGACCTCATAGTTGTGGATATCCAGCATATCTTTTTCTGCTGTTCTGTTGCAAGACAGAAAATGGACTTGAACAGTCTCAGGAGACAAAAAAAAAGCTGTTATCATCATTCTCAAGAAATGATTATGGGCCTGCACAAGGCTGAACATGCTTCACTTGAACAAAACACAGATCAACAAGAAGAGCACAGAACCACAGTAACTGTAGTCTTGTGGTTTATGTTAGTAAACCATTAAGTCAGCACATATTAGAAAAAAAAAAGGAAGACCTTAACAATCATCAAATGGTGATATATACAACCATCTCCAGGAAAAGTCTAAATGATTTCTGCAGTGGAGGTTTTAGCTTGGATATCGGAGATAGGAAATTAATACTTGAAACAGGAAGTATCGGAATTAAACCAGAGCTTCAGACATGGTGTACTTTATGCCATGTAAGGTAAAAAGTCTATTAGGGGCAGTGAACTACCTGGAAGTAAGAGCCCCAACAAAAGTACAGTCACGGCCTTTTAAGGACTTCATTTGAAGTGTGATCATATAGACTATTATTTTAAATTTAGGGAAGTGCTGTGGAACAGTGACTTAGGGTTGGGCCATGTGGTGGTATATAACATGCAATGGTGGACATGTGTTCACCATTAGACTTTTGGCGATACCGTTTCTATTGCGGAGCTATGCTAAGGGAAGGCTGTGCAGCAAAGGAGGGCTTGACTCTTCAGTGAGCTCATGAATCCTGCTGCCTCGCAAGGTTTTGTGATTTGAGCAAACAGACCATGGAGGAGAGTGAAATTATACATAAAAAGCAGGGCAAGGCATCCCAACTAAGCCGAGATGAGGGAGAGGAACTTGTTCTGCATTTGTTTTCTTTGTAGGGAAATAAAATAGAATCAAGTTTGATGAAGTGTAGTTGTCTATGAAAACATTCAATTTACAGAACAGTCACTGTATTGTGATAAATATTCTCACTGATATAAAAATTAGGCGACATATAGTCTGAATACAAATATATTAGAGCATGGATACCCTTCCATGGCCCGTCGGGACCCATTGGAACTGGGTTGGGCCTTGTTCAGACAGGAAATTAGAATTTCCTTTTAGAAAATTAGAAATGACAATCGGGTTTGGTCATACAGCTGGGCTATGGTGCTTTGAGTTCCTTTTTCTGAAAATATAGTGAAAAAACAAATAAGAATGATTGATCTAATTGTCTGTCATATTTCAGAGTTGCTGGTGAGTGTGTGTCTCTCTCTGTATAGGTGTGTTTTTGTTATTCTACATGACAACAAACACAGGACGCTGACGACACCACATAGGATATTTTAGGTGGTAAATATTCATACGTAAGCAGCAGTTAAAGATAAATCAGTACAAATATAGACATGAGAAAAAAAAGATTCCCTGTTAGTTTCATGTACAGAACAAGAAAATACACTCGTCTAGAAAATAGAGCAAGGACACGTTTTATGTTTTGGTCATGACACGAGAAATACACCACAAATGTAACAGCCTTCGTTTAATTATTTCAATTTCACAGCAGAAAAAAAGGAATACTTAAAGAGGCGCCACAACCAGAGCTACATAACCCCTGTAGTGAATATAGCCACATATCTTCTGGACATTCAAACTCAATGAATAACAACACACAGAGACTGAGTCACTGTACTAACACTCCTGAAAGCTGTATACTTTGAGGACAGGCACTCAGTTTCTCTGCCTCATACGTGTCCCAGGACCAAGGCTGGCTACAGACCTGCCTTGCCCACCACTATTAATCATCAGAGACCAGAGAGATGGTTCACATGAGCAGAAGACATACACACAAAGAACCTTAGGCTATGAAACGTCTCAGCCTGTAACAATCAACTGCCAATTTGTCACAAACTACTGTGTTTTGTATGTGATTGCTCTAGGACCGATACTACTTGAATGACATTTTAATACGTCACAGTCCACTGTGTACATGCAGTCACACTGATATTCATCATTGAGCAACACCCATCTGAGCTGACTGAGCCAGGTTTCATCTCATAAACCACCCAGTTTCTGATTATGGAGTTTGTTGGGTCAGGACAGGGTGTTTTTTTTGGAATATGGCAAACTGGTTGGATAGAAACCTAGCTCAGAACAATGAGTCACAACGGTGCAGTGGATTTCACAGACAGGCTGTGCATTCCTGGTTCGACAAAGGAATCCTATACACAGCACCCACACAGATAAACTGCACCGTCTACGGTAGCCCGCCCGTGGCCCTCTGCTTGTGTTTACAGACTTCAAAAAGACAGGAGGCCCGATGAACATGCTTTCAAAGTATTGGAATAAAAAATAAGTCTAAGTGGTGGTTAAAAAACCAGATCAGTTACAATCTGCTTGCTAACACACAGTGGGAGCCATCACTCACATTACAATTTGGCTGTGATGTGGAAACAACGTATGTGGGGTTTAGCATTATGAGCCCACAACAAAAAGCCTTTGTAAAGAGACTAGTGGAGTAGGTAGTTTGTTATTACTTTTGTTTGCTCCTATCACAAAGTACAAATCTATCTGAGGGCCCTGACCTATATTACTCTTGTCTTGTTTCTCAGTAGGCCAGGACTACTGTACCATTTTAATAGAAACTCATTATCTTTTGTTTAATACACAAGAAAATAATCTAGGGCAGGTTTTATGCAGAGAAACCAGGGATTCATTTGACATTGCTGGATGAAGAAATCAAGGTGCTTTCTAGGAAGGATGGCCATGTTGGACTTGAAACTTGAGTGAGCGACCATCCACTGTGTTTTGCAACATCTGAAGTTGTTTTTCATATGCTCCTCTAAGCTCAGCAGAACAACAAAAGTACGCTCCCCGCTATGAAAACAAAATGAAGGGCTGTATTTACAATGTAGGGTGTGTAACCTGTGGTGTGACTAAAGATGAGTCCACAAGCAGGTAGCTCCACTTCTAGCTAGTTAGTTCACACAGGTCAAAGAGTCAGTCATAACAACATCACGTCTACAACTGACATTGCATTTATTTTGCAAAGAGTACACAGATTAACATCAAACTTCAGGATAAAGAACAAAAGTTTTAAACATAATTCTTAAGTCACTGAGTGAATAGTGGATAAATTAATGGAGGCTTTGTGCACTGACACCCACCTCTTTCAATAACACAAAAGAAAATCAGATCAGTAAAACCCAAAACTAAATGAATAGATTAAGACCTCTTATAAATCAGTAAAGCAATGACTGGATATTGTCTATATCTCAAACGCAATGTTAATGTGTATGTGTTCCTTTTAATTGATTTGAACATTATGGAGAAAAAAAACCA
>CAAKHC010002430.1:27208-56696 GCA_901007825.1 Macroramphosus scolopax
TTTACTCGACTCAGCTGCTCTCTGTCAGTCAATAGAAGAGGTCTAGTTTACAAGGCTTCCTGGGTATTGAAGTTTATAGAAACACACCTTGGCTGTCTTGACCAAATGATAACGTGAAAAAAATCAAAATAAATTACAATACTGCAGCCTTTATACACTATTTTCTCCTCACTTATACAATGAGAAAATATTATACATTGTGCTATATGTTTGTGTTTACGGGTTCACTGTAACACACACAAAGACTACAGTGGAATCTTACAGTCTTTATTTTTAATTTGGGTAGAGTTTCTTTAAAGGGAATGACAACAATTTATGTAGCCTTTGGGACATATTACATTATACAGCTGGAGAATTGAGTATGGAGAAATAAGAAGAGAGGACCTTCAAAAATCTGTCGTATGAGAGTATATTTCAATGTCACAAGCCACTTGGGAAAATAACTCACTACAACTGAACCATTAGAGAATTAAGAGAGTGTGTCGCCTCTCAGAACACCGCTTCGCTTGACTGTTCAACTTATGACTCGGATCCCCTGTGCCCTCACTGTCATGACTTCTGTTATAACCCCCTTCCTTCCCCCGTGTTTAATAATTTAAAACATTCAACAATATCACTTTTTAATTGTCCAAACTTAGAATAGATAAAAACACAATACCATCAAAAAAACGGAATGGTCCAGAAAACTTTAAAAAATGAAGAAAACTTTAAAGAAAAAGGACGAAATGGAATGACAAGTTTGTTTGTGTGAGCATGTCAATGGAACTGGGAAGAAAAAGGTAAATAAAAAGTGTACATTCCTAATCATGCAGTATACAAATTTTAATCAAATAGTATGCATAGGGAAAATGTAGGACAAGGTATGATTTGGGAAGCCGTTTCAATGATAAGTAATTTTATGGTACAGGGAATACATACATAGATATTTTTTTATTGACATTCCTGAATTACAGCTGTTTACCTCTGTATTCAGACTCTACTAGTTGAGAGATTTCATGGAATGGCTGACCTGACCTTTAGGCCACTGACATCATAATCAGAATCGTTATTAACAATAGCAGACAGATATGAAGAGGGCCTTATATATATATATGAACAGAGACACTACCAAGTCCGTTTTTTGCTTGCTACTACAAGATTAGGACGTGCGGCACCGGGTTATGGCGAGAGACATGAATAATAAAAACTAAAAAGATCAAATATCGCTCAGAAAGTGGAGGTCAGTTCCTTTAAAATGGCCTTTCATGTTCAGCATGTCAATGTACAAAAAGGTGGAAAGGCAATTCCTGAAGGGAGAGAAACATAGGGGTTTATCTGGATGCAGCCAGTTGCAGATTACTAGGGTGCAAACGTAACACTGACACAGGCGCAAAGGTTTCACATGAAGACAGACAATCTGTAATTTGCTCACAGAAGATTCCTTTAAGTGAAAGCCACATTGCCTAATACTGACTGAAAAAGAACCTAAAACCACGGACCAAATGTTCTCGGATTACAGAGAGAACAACTTCAGCAACCTGATAGGCAGACCAGCTGTTTGAAACGATAGAGACAGGTTGATAGTTTAACTCTTGCTTAGACTCTTTCAAAGAAAGTACCGTAGGCAGGACAATCAAGAAACATGGGCAATTATCTTTATGCCGGATAATCCTGTCAATAAGTTGATGACAAAAAAAAGGGGGCCTTCAGCATCATAGCTACTTAACAGGACTATTATCGTCCCGTGGCGTACTTATATATATATATATAGATATCTATATATATAGATATAACATCTTCTAAATAACCAAATATCCCAGTAGAGTTGAAGAGGAGGCTGAAAAGGCATCTTTGGCCTGACAGCAAACTGTCCTCTGGTGAATTGGAAAAACTTGCATTACACTGTACACTTGTACTCGGTGCAGGTCTTCTTTCAACGATTTTTACTCTCACAAATTATATAATTATTCTTTGACTCTTGGAGCGAATGATATATCACAAGTAGCTGGAAAACTGCAGTCAAGCATAGTTGGATTTGGGAGCAGATATATTGGGGAAGGAGATGGGGCTCTATGATACTCAAGAAGAGCTGGAGTAGGTCAGACTGCAATGTTAAGGCTTTGAGCAAAACCACTGATCTACTGTGCAAATCACCTGTGGTACCACGCAAGGATTCTGTTAAGCTAACACTAGAAAGTCTTCTCAGACCCTTGCCAAAAGGCAAGTGGGGCAACAGCTCCGATACTAGATAGACCCATGCCTTATATGAAGCTTTAGTTTCATCGCTGCACTATTCTCTCAGCAGTCGCCCAGTGTCTGATCGTCTCCAGGCACAAGGTCAGTGGAGGGTGAGCAGAATTGAGTCCCTATTTTTCCAGGTAAGACCAGTCTGAGAAAAAGACAGTCACATTGTTTCCAGGCATTCACAGAAGAGCAGCACTCTGATGTTTAGTGAGCGGAAAAAAGGGGAGAGACAAGGCGCAGACGGGCTTCAGGAAAGAAAAATAGACAAAACAGAAAAAAACCAAAGCAAAAGAAAACTCAAAAACGTAAAAACACAATTCAACCATCAACAGCAAAAGTCCAGTTGTCAACATTACATTACATGACTGTCACAGACTGAATTGTCTACAGAGTTGAGGGGGAAGGTACATCCAGAATCAAGAGCTCAGTACAGTCAGAGGTGGGGTGGTTGTTGGGGTTTGGAGAACCAGGATGTGAAATGAAAGTGCATTGCACAGTAGATGGAGCAAGTACACGGTGAGTCTGTAAAACAACACCAAATGTCAAGGAGTGACCACAGAGCTCAGAGTGCAGTTGAACAACAGAGTGGAAGGTAAGAGAGGGGAGAGAAATCTTGCAAATCTCAAGACTAATAAATAGGGCGATAATGGAAGTGCCAACCGCAGTGTTTTGTAACATGACTATGTTGTGTTTCAGTGAGGGAAGGTGTGGCGTGGAAGGGTAGGCGGCACCCTGGGGCTACCCTGGACACAATCAACACTGAGCGAAGGTCTGCTTGATCTCATCCAGAACATTCCCAAGCAGCGCCGGCTCGTCACATTTAGCGTCGATGGACACGGTCTGACCAGACTGTAAGGAAAGATGGAAATGAAACAAAGGAAAAGAAGGTTACTCAAGGTCCACCTTCTTTATGAGGAACAACTGATGCAACATTAAATATTCCGTAAGCAGAAGATAAGGAACGAATGTCACTGGTTCACTCACAGTTTTGACCAGCAGACACACATGATGACCCTGGATCGTCCTGCTGTACATGGAGGCACAGGAGTCGATCCTCTCCACAACTATAAACAAGACAAAACATTTCTGGTAAATGACATGGTTTTCCAGATGGGTGGTGCTTACTGGATCAGCACAATCACATGCTGTAAGTTAAGCTTCCGCTTAAAGAAAAGTGCTACAATACTTTCCTATAACATTGTGATGTGTGTAGAGTAGACGCACGAAAAGTATAGAGTGACGTGTATATGTACCAGAGAAGTGGTGATGGAAGCAAACCCTGGCCAGTAGGTGATGGAAGGGCATGTTGACTCCTTCCAGTCTGACAGAGCTGCACTTCAGGTCCCCAGACTCCAGCAGCTTTGCAAACGCATCACTGGCCAAAACAAACAAACACAAAAATCAGTTCCTCCTAAACCAAAGTGTTTCTACGAACAAACTGAACAACCAGAAGATTGCCTCTTTTGGAATTTCCACTAGCACCATACTTAATCCACATGTTCAACCCTGCTTTACCAAAGTAATCATGTTACGCCACTAGGCAGATTGTAATGAAATTTATGAGCTAAGTCACGGCCCAAAGGGAAAAACTAATTTTAATTAGAGGTTGGTGGAAAGTCTCATGCGAACTTCAGATTTCTAACCCCACAACCGATAAGTCTGTAAAATATATGAAAATGATTGTGTTCCATTCAACGCCTTCATAAAGTGAGGTGTAACCCTGCATTCACATCAAAAGCTTCATGATTGGCTGCTGTCGCTCAGGTCGCATGAATCGCGCCGCCAGCCCTCTAGCAGGGGGCGGGCTCTTCAAGCAGCGCTGTAGACATCATGTGTGGTTGTGACCAATATCAAGTTAGTAGTAGAGCTATTTGTCAGACCAGCTGTAAAGTTGAAAGGTTGATTCCATTATTTTTCTATTTCAGATTAAACAAGAATAAAATATTTGAACTTCAATTTCCTGCTCAGGTCTCTGGTTCAGCTCGCTGCTGCCAAAGCGCCTTGCGCCCTCAGTGGCCACCTTTCATTTGAAAAGCTGCAGGGTAATGAGGTGGCCACGGTGTTACAGATGGACACACTCACCTGTAGCATGGAGTAGTGATTAGGTAAGAGGTGCAGGTAAAGTGCAGTTTGAAGTCCAGTTTCTCATGAGTTGAGGAGTCCTCATTCTGTGAAAACATATCACAATAATTAATATGCAGATAATCAATGACTGTTGACATATAGAGAGGTGTGGGTAAAAGGTTTAACAGCTCTTTGCCTTGCTGAAGGTCATAATTCAATTACAAAGTCTGCCAGGCACGATATGAGTCTGGGCTTCATTCTGAACTTGTCCAAACAGCCACAGGCTTAATATAATTGCTGATATATACAAGAAGAATTACACGACTAAGCCAACTGTAACAAGTTGTAACAAAATACCTAGAAAGAAATCCAAATCGGCTGGTTGACAGGTGACAATCTTTTCTTTCTTTTTATTGCACAGCCCAAACAAAATGGAGTACATACACAGAGTCTACCTGCTGTCTGTTTTCCTACAAACCTTGACAATGAAGGTGAGTGTTCCCTTCAGTTTCTGTGGCATAACGATGCTCTGCACAGTGAAAACAAACCGAGCCTCATTGGACACCCCTGAAACACAAGAGACAAATTCATGAAGTAACCAGGTTCAACATCACTTCCCAGTTGAAGGAAGTTTGAGATCTCAGTGCAGTTTTAATAAAAAACATTCAGCTGATGTAAATGTTCCAACTACAAGATTAGTTATAATTTGATTTGATAATCCAATAAAAATTAGGGACTGCGTTACAATTTGGAAATGAAATCCAGATGTGTATTTTGCAGAAAATCACTGACCGGGTGGAAGCTGGAAGGGGACAGTGAGGCCATCATGTGGACCGGCCCCGTCTGGCCTCTGCAGCTTGGAGTTGAGGGAGTCCAGGACGTTGAACTCCATTGATTTGAGGAAGCTGTCACACTTGTTTTCAAAAATAACCGACACCACAACCTGACTCCCGTCTTGCAGGTTTCCCTGGATGTCATAAACCTTGTGGCAGAAAAAGAAAGATTGATTTTTATTTTCAAGTTAATTCAATTGGACACTAGTTGTCTCACATCACGCCTATTTTAAAAAAAGTGATCAATGTCTATTTTATTATTGCATACATACAGTAAATGCAGCAAATCAAACTTATCAACCCAACACCAAACCACACGTCACTGTTTCAAAGAAACCAATCTGAGGCCAAGGAGAAAAATCACAAGGACAGAATGATTCTGAAAAAAAGATGATGCGTCACTGCTGTGCCATAGAAAACAATATTTACAGAACAGCCAGGCTCCGAGCAACTCTGAAGAGAAGAGAGAGACACGTCTAGGAGAGCGTTTTAATGCCATTCTGAACTTTAATCAGTACCTTATCTGCATCTTCTATCATCTTTAAAGAGAGGGAGAAAAAAAAAGTAATCTGCATACCATTTCATTTTAGAGCAGCAGTTGTCTCAGATTACATGCACGTCAATTTTAAATGGCCTGAACAGTTGAAGTAGCACGATTCTTTCATTCTCCTACCCAGAAGAACCACGCAGTTTTTACTTCATGGAAAAGGAACACGCTGATTTGTGAGAACCAGGATCGTGTCACTAGATGTATACAAATAATCTGTGCCCAGCGTGGATGCAGGAAAACAACCTCCCTTCAGCAGCATGCTTATCACCATCACTCACCATCTTGATGTAGGAGTTCTCCGCCAGTAGGCAGTAATTGGACATGGGCTGAAAGAAGAGAATAGCTTACGTCAGATTAGGCATTCTTTGTCACTCAGTATGCTAACCAGGCAACTGGAGCTGGTTATCTCTCTGGTTACCAAGCTGGTGCATAACAGGCAGGGCCGTGTGTGTCTGCACTGGTCACTGGGTTCTAACAGTTGAGTGAGGTCACACAGATCAGAATGATTCATTTTATTAGAGTGACTTGTTTCTCCTGAAACACTATATTAAATTAGGGAAAAAGTAGTGATGCAAGGACATGATTTCCGCTTTTCCCTGTCATACAGACGTTCACGTCTTCTCTTACTAATGAAGGACAAAACATTTTCAAGCTTTGCTCAGTGTGTAACCTGCATTAATTCATCTACACGTCTGGCTTTAATTGGGACACTCCCTGTTTAAGGCTGATGATAATGATCACTGACCGGCAGAGGCTCTTCTTCCTCCTCCACAGTGCCGTTCTGCACCGACCCCTCTCCACCTCCGTCACTGTGGTGATGATGGTGATGGTGCTTCTTCTTCTTTTTCTTATCCTTCTCTTCTTTCTCCTTTTTCTGCTTCTTCTTCTTGTGTTTGGATGACTTCTTATCATTGAAAGGCCACAAGAAAGAAGAATTCATCAGAAAGAGAAGTAAATCTGAGATTACTCAGATATGAGATTATCAAAGAGAGGCGAGCATTAACATGAGCCGAACAACAATCAAGAAATATGAATTCTTGTAACCGGCAGGAAGATCATTGTCACAAGAGCTTGTGTGAATCCTCTCAGGGCAAAAGGAGTCTCTAGCTCAGCAGACAAAACGTTTAGTCTGCAATAATCACATCATCAGTGGTGACTCACAGTCTCCTCCATCTCGATTTCTTTGGGCTGGTCAGGCTCTGTGTCAGGTGCTGTGTTAGAAGCTGCCTCGGGCACAGGGGCTGCTTCTGCAGCTGCTACACTTACTGACTCCTGTTCATGCAAACAAAAACACAAACACATAACATTATTAGCATAGAGCCCAAGATAGCGTTTAACAAATACAGGACTGTTTACCACATCTGTGTCAATAGAGGTAAGTGAAGTTAGTGAGTTAATTCCGTCATTCATAACGAAGCTGAAACACTACTGAACTCTGCAAATTCAAAAAATTAATTTGCTAATCTAAGAGTGTCACACCTAAGACTACTAGCCAGCCAGAACAGCTAAAAAGCAAATAAGAAGACAAATAATTGTGATGTAGTTATCTGAACATGTGCAGTGACTTTGTTTTCTGACTGCAGGCTTGCCTGCACTTAACTCGCCTCGCAAGTTGCTGCTTGGAGACAGAAAAGCCTGATTTACAGGATCTTTGTGACGGCCTACATATAAGCTACAATAAACTGCATTTATATCTATTTCTGATGTGCTATTTTAGTGTGACAACCAGGATAAAAGCAGGTCCTCCACAAGGACTTGTTGAGGCATGTTTTCAAGGGTTTTCCACGTCAGAAGGGCTTTTACTTTGAGGCGGACAGCTCACAAAATTCAAAACTGAATGCCAAAGTAAAGATTCATGATTGATACGTGTGTCTGTTCTAAATGAGCTGGTTAACCCACAAAAAACAGAAACATGGGACAACAGCTAGGCTACCAGTCCCTCAAAATCTCATCAAATGTGTGCCCTCAAAGGCCCATTTTTTCAGTCTTGTAAATTCTGCTGTGTTTATGTCTTTATTGACTGGCTCAAACTGCTTTTGCCTTGCGAATTTTAAGTTTTCATTGCGCTTTACTGCCTCCAACTGTCAATCAATTATATAGCATACAATGTATAACAGTACTGGGTCGTAAGTCATATGGTGCTACTAGCAGTGGTACTAATATTACCCACAATGTACCTTTAACTCAGTGCCACTTTTCTTATAAATAACTTTTCCTATGTCTTAGTGTAGAGTTTGACAGTATACAAGGTCAAATCGAAACAGGCATGAACAACACCACATGTGACTGGAAGGAACCAGACAAAGAACACATATGGTGATGAGTTGACAACAGGAGTGGAAGGAAATGACTCCAGATTCCACAGAACCTCAGGTGACATCCACATACTTTATTACCGCCAATACACAACAACAACATCCTCGGCTGTGAACTCAAAGACGACATAATAACCAGAGAGCAAAAGAAAAGCTGAGGAGGAGAAATACTGGAACTGTGAGACAAATACACCCACGGACAGTGTAAACACAGACATACAAACATGCTAGAATGAGAGAGGAAATTGTTGTGTGACCTGTGAAAGAGAGGAAGCTGTATCAAAAAGGTGGTGTGAAAGATGAGAAAGGTATTTATCATAACAAGAAGCGATAGAGGGAGTTATGAAAGGGGATGAGTGACACGGAGGGATGAGGGGAAGAGAGAGGGGCGCGACTCAACCTGGGTATTAGAGGGCACTGGAGCATTTGAGAGCCAGAAATCCAGATCCGAAACCTAGAGGAGGAAGGGAGGGAGAGGAGTGCGAGGAGGTGAGAGGGTGAGGGCCAAACAGGTTCTGTATCTTACTACGATTCATGAAAATGGATACAGACGTTACACTGTTCTATTTCATGAATAAATCAAGTATTTGGCAAGAGACTATGCAGTCAGTTCAAATTAAGCTCGATACCTGATCACGAAAGCTGATTGAAAGAGAGGCTGGGAAGAATCAATGTTGAATCCATGAAAAATAATCAGGGATATCTGTATTCATACGAACATTGCAGATGACTAAATGATTAAATAATAGTATTCTTACATGAGTTTGATCATGAAATTTAAATTAAATTGTTTATTAAAACCAGATTTGGGTTTAAAAAGAAAATCTTGGATATAAACTCTGTTGCTAGGGAGGAAACAGCCTTGCTCCACCCTTTTCTAAAGACATACCTCAGAAGCAGTGGCAGTGGGAGGTGCTGCCACTTCACTGGCCTCTTCTGATTGCATCACAGGTTCATCTGCCTGACCTCCGAGAAGATCCACCCCCTTTTCTTCATGTTTGTGTTTTTTTTTCTTCTTCTCTTCTTTGCTCTTCTGCAGGACAAGCGAGCAGATTAAATTAAGTTCTGCAACAGTGTAAGTTACAAAACACAAGCAGCAACTCCCTTTGCTCAAACTGCTCCATTAATCTGATTTTACTGGTTTTAAGAGGCCGTAACATAAGTAAGAGATAATTATGTGAATAATCCTAAGAATATTATAATGAATTTCAAACTCACCTTCTTCTCCCTGTCTTTATCCTTCTTCTTCTCTCTCTTTTCTTTGCTGCTTTTCTTCCTGGGCTCCTGAGAGGTGCCACTCTCTGCATCTCCATCTTCTGCAGGGCTTTTTGGAGCCTCCGCTGCACGGTGTGACCTGACTGGTAGCTTCTCGCTGTCTGCAAGGGGCCTGGACAAACACAAGGGCACAGATTTTGGATGAGGGTTTATATGGGTTGAGTCGTGCCATAATCTGAAAACTATGTTCCAGCTTCCACTGTGTTTCAATCCTTATTTATATGTTAGAGAAGGTGAGCAATGGTTTTCAGGTGCAGCAATCCACTAAGTTCAAGCAAGTATTTAGCACTATGAATCAGCCACATCTCATTAAAAGCAATGAGTTAAGCCATTCCTCTGGCCTAATCCTTAATAGTAGTAATCCCATGTATTGCAGCCCCCTGCTGGCCATTCTCCATAAAGATACATGCCCTGACAGTACACCACAGCAATCTAAATATATAGCCAGGAATCTCAGTGTGTCTGAATGTCTGTCTGTATGTGTGTATGTGTGTGTGTGTGTGTGTGTGTGTGCGTGTGTTTCTGTCCTTCGCATAACTAGAGAACGGTTCATCCGATTGACTTCGCACTCGGCGGGTGTGTTGCTTATGACCCGAGGGAGTGCAGTGCCGAGTATGATGTTTCTGACATCGCCAATATTGCCAATATTGGATAATCAATATGACAATCATGATCATTAATCATTAACTATTCAGAGCAAAAACATGAAAGTTCATAAACAAACATACTACTGCAGTCAAATAACAGTTTCCGCAACATATCGATGTATGAAGCCAGGAGATATTAAACTAAACAGCATTAGAAATGATAAATTGTATAGTATGGTCCATTAAATAGACTTTTTTAGTCTTCTGGCATAAATGCTGTGTACGACTTGTGACGTGTATAAAGGCCTCAAGCGAGAACCTTTGATTGATGATAAAAATGGTTCTTGGAACTGATCATAGATTGACGTTTTCGTCTCGTGAATCTCAGGGTTTAAGAGGGTAAAAGTACATAGTGATAAGAGGAAAACAAAGATCACAGAGCCAGTTTCCTCTGTAATTTTGTTTGAGTCTGTTGGTTGTAATCAATCACGTTCTGTTTATCTGTTTAAAATCGATAACCCTACATCATTTAAAGTTTTCAACTGGTATTGGGACACCAGCACGTGTTATTTCCAACAAGGACAAGCAATGATTATCCACTTTAAAACTTTCCAGTAAGAATTTGGAGGCTAAGCAAGTCTGCTGAGCTCAACTGAAAACGATAAATAACAAAATGCATAGTTTTAGAAGCCTATTCCAAAGACCGGCGGTGAAAGATTAAAACTTGAGAATATCAGTAGCAACCAGTTAAAAAAATATTATTTTCATGAAACAGTTAATTCATATCAAAAGAGATATCATCTTTTAAGGCGACTTTGCCCTGCAGCCTCTGTTACTGGAAGGGCAGAGAAGTCATTCGACAGAATTGGCATAATGCTGCTGATATTATCAAGATTAGAAGTTAATAGAGAAAGGCAGGAAAAATGGGAAACTAGATAATATACTGGGTCAAAGGTTACATTTAAACCATAAATATATAGGCTACAAGGAATGAAGCGCACAAAGAGGGACATAGCTACTTCAAATTCCAAAGGAGGAAGAGAAAAGTCAGTCACATTACTGAGAGGAGCAAGACAGCTAATAGAAGAGAAAGAGAAGTACGGATGCAATCTAGGTGCAGTCGGAGGCCAGGTCTCATGGCTGAGGTGCTACTCACCTGCGCCCAGCCATTTCCATCAAGCTGCCCAGACAAAGAGGCAGTAATGGGTGTGTGTAGGCATAGAAAGAGGAAGCAGAAAGCACAGAGCCATGAGAATGATTGAAAGGAGAAAAAGGCCGAAGTCAAATTTGTCTGTGGCAGCGTGGCCAGGAAGCCCAAGGTATGCCAAACAGGAAGAATGACAGATTAGAACAAATTACGATAGATGTTTTAACAGCTGAAACTGTGGCTGTACATTTCAACGACTGGCTGATTAGCTCAGTCAGATAAAGGATGCTTTTTACATTCTATCGTAGGTGTAGCAAGTTTGTTTGAAACGTACAAGAAGAATTAAGACCTAGATAGAGTAGACTCACTTGTCCAGGTCGATGTCGAGGGCTTTATGGGGGTCGTTGGGGTCTTTGTCGTCATCATCACTGGGTAAGGCATTCTGACGCAAAACCAAGGCAGAATAAATAAAATAGGCTTATCACTTGGATACACGCCTACAACACTTACACCTCAAACAGTTTCTCACTTGGATCACTTAAAGGTTAGCGTGAGTGTGAACAGCATTTGAATATAAAGAGGATTATCAATCAATTTAAGAAAACTGACACAATATTGCTTCTGTTTTAATGTTATCTACTGTTTAATTCTGAGCTTACCTCTGGCATCTCCTCGGTTACGATATCAACCATGTGTGCAGGCGTGATATCCTCCTCGCTCTCCGGGCCCGAATCATGTCTCTTTCCGCGTCCGCTGCGCTTTTCTTTCCTCTTTTTCTTCTCCTTCTTCTTCTTCTCTGCCCTCTCTTTCTGCCGACGCTCCTCCTCTAGCTTCACGTACTGGTCAGACATAGGCAGACCTGTGGGAAAGGAAGGAGACACATGGAGATGATTTAAGAAAGTCATTAAAATCAAATGGATAAATCAATCAAATGTAAACAGAAAAGGCACCACTCAAATTGTATTTGTGGTGCAACATAATGTACGAACTCTATACATAAATAAGTCACTACTTGGTTATTTTAGGTCCTATTTAAGGTAAACCGTAATGGAATAATTTAAAAGTTTAATTATGAGAGTGTTTCATGGTAGTGGTAGGACAGTGGTCCTTACCTGGGACTTTGAGAGGCACAGTAAGGTCAATCTGCACGACTGGGATGTGCTCCACTCCGGGGGCTTCCTGGTAAACCTACACACAGGGAACATTCATAAGTGACACAAACTTCCACTTAACACACAACATAGAAAAGTCAGAAACTGAAACTACATTTATCAAGATGTCTATACTCATACATTTTAAATAAGTCAGACTTGTAGAAAACATTGTGTTCAGTATAGTGAAATATTACAGCATAGAGATTTCTGATAAGATCACCTTCTGAGAGGATGGGGAGGCCTTGATGTAGAACGGGTTGTTGGCTTGCTCCTGCTTTCTGGCTTCTCTCCTCTGGGATGGGGAAAAACAGGACCATGAATTGATCAATGAGGGTAAAGCCTACATCAGGTGTAGCATCAGCAACATGGAAGGTAGGACCCACTCACAGCAGAACCATGTTTCAGTATGGTTTATACATGATGTTGCATTTCTGCACCATTCTCAGTGTGATTTGGGGAATATAGTGTTTTAGGACGGGTGTAAAACATGCATAAACTGACAAGAGAATGCAAATACACTAGAAAATTATCATTCGCAACAGATTTGGCAACTCAAAAGAAAGAAATAGTATTTCACATAAAAGGTACTTAAGATCTGAACTATGTATGAAACAGTGATTTTCCTTCAATTCAACAGTGCAAAAAAGTAATGGCTAGCATACCCTTGCAAGCTCCTTCTCATCCACCTCTGTGTGACGGGGGCGGGAGTGTTTGGTCTCCTCCTTGGTAAAAATAGCCTTGGGCTGTTCATCCTCAGACTCACTCTCAGACGGAGGCTCATTGATCCAGGCATCCAAGTCCAGACTACACAAACAAACTCACTGGTCAAGACTCAGAAACCAAAATGAATGGTGCTGTGCGTATTGTTCCAAGGCTGTTGTATAAGTCTATCTTAGGTGTCTAATAGTGAAGTTTTAATGATTGTGTATGTTGCTAAAGTGCAGAGCTAACTCACCCTTCAGGAACAGGCACTTTCTTCTGTGCCTTTGGGGCGACAGGGTTGAGTTCTCCAGCAAACAATGCATTAACTTCCTCCGCTACTGCTACGTCCTTCTGCTGCAGTTTCTGGATGTACTTGACCAACTGCAGGATGCAGGATGCCTGCAGACATGATGACAGAAGGTGGGGCCGACATATGTAGGTTAAAACTGCTGATATTGTGTAACTTGACGGGTAGAATGCAAAAGGTCAACATCTCCATAACACCTTTGGATATAGAAAACAAACTTGAAGACTTGTGACTAGTGTGCGTGTCCATTATGGGGCTCTTCCTCCATCTTACCCTCTCCTGCACCTCCAGGTTGGCGCTCTGGACAAACAGTGGCAGGCGGTCTATCATGAGCTGGCTGGTTTCCTGAGCAGTTGAGTTGTCTGTCTCTTGGCTCTTCAGCACCGTGGCAAACAGCTTGGCTGCATTCTGCACATACACAGCCTGGATGTGGCCTGGAAGGGTGGCCACCTTGGGTCGCAACATGGCTTCCAGGGTCTGCATTGGGTTCTCAAGGTGTCTAGGATGAGGAGAGGTATTAACATAGGTTCAGACATGTTACTTAAGTGTATTACCGACTTAAAACAAAGATGAAGTAAATGAGGGAAAGTCCACATACTCCGAGAACTCGCCGCAGATCCACGCTGCAGCGTACAGAACTTCACAGATGCCGTTCCGCTGCATGTTGCCGGTCAACAGGTGGGCGTTGTCCAGCAGAGTGGCCATTTGGGAAACAGCGAAAACCCGGATGGCTTTGACCCGAATAGCAACATCCAGCATCTGAGAGGCAATGAGATGGCCGTGCCTCGTGCCCTCTAGTCGGGTCAGCTCCACCAGGATACTGATGTACCTGTCGAGCATATTTGGAAGAGTTGCGGCTCAATATCATGTCAGAGTGGAAAATAATGTCCAGTTGAATTAACAAAACTCACAGCAATTCTTAAGACACTGAGAGGTAAAACTGACCATTCAAAGTTGGTGATGTACTGGTAGTTGCTCTGGCTACAGATGTCAATGATCTTGGTGAGCAGCTCATCCCTGTAGGTGGTTCCTTCTGCTTTGTCAACATGCAGCATCAGCTTCTTTACAATCTCCATCAAGTTCTTTTTGGATACCTGTAGTCAGCAGACATGGCAACAAGGATCATTTGATAGGAAAACAATTGTTTCTGTAGCAGGAAAACCAGAAAGTTCTATAAACAGCTTTACATTTTAGACATCAGTTATAGCAAAATGTAGTTCCATAAGTTCCTTATAGCATTATCCACGACATACAACCATACACTGATGTAGTGGGAACGAAACTGGATGACTTTTCTAATGGTGGTTTTCTTCATTTCAACATTTATTCAATTAATTTTCCAGAAAAGGAAGTCTTGGCACATACCATGCCGTAGAGTAGGTCCAAAGCTCTCAGACGGATGGACTCATCCTTGTCATCCAGACACTGGAGGATGAGGTCCTTATGACTCTGCACTGACTTGGGGTGGGTCTTCAGGATTTTAGACATTGCCAAAAGGCCCAGGTACTTCACTACATGAACACATCCACACACACACACAATGTGCTTAAAAACAGAGATATGCACACAAAATGCTACCCAACTGATATGACTGTCTACATTAACAACAAACTTCTAAGTAATTATGTTGTTATTTCTATTATTCATACACTTAACTGTTCTTACTTGATTGTGACTGCACTGACAAAAAGAACTACAATATCTGCAGTACCTTTTTAGAGCACCAAAGTCTCCACAAGAGAGAAATACAAATGTAAGCAAGTACAGGATGTAAGTACTCTGTTATAAATTGCATGAATAAACAAATACATTGTTCAGCCATGCAAAGACCAGAAAAACATATAAATGACCAATTAAGTATCACAAAGGAAAGGAACAAACAAAAGGACGAATGGAAATGACACACAAAAACACACATGGTAGAACACACACACACACACACTGAACACGGTAGTTTTGTTTTGATTTGTCCTCTGTCTTATCACTGGGAACTGTTTCTCCCGGAAAGATGGTTAATAATGCTGAATCATCTATCGGTCATCTAATCTGGCACAGACAAATGCCTCTAAAATTCCTGGATCAATAAGTGTGTGGGTGGTAGTGAGGCTGATCACCGCAGTGAATACATTCCAGGAATGACCAGCCGCGTCAGTGCAGATGCAGGAGATGACGACAGCCACTGCTTCAGAATCTACTTCAACTGTATAAAAGGGATGAGAGTATCAGCTAAGTAAAGATGGAGAGAAAAAGCCTTTGCTTTGCCAACTTTGTCCTAATTGTGCGATGAAATATGAGACGTAAATATTTCAAAAGATAGCTTACTACACTGCTGCCTTGTCTCGATGCCTTCCCAGGGTTTTTCACGTTCATTCAAGATGATAAAGACACAACTGCCTTTCAGGAAAGGGCTTCTTTATCACCGACTTTACTAATCCATCTCTTAGAAAGAGTACCAAAAAGAGCCAACAAGAGGGGCATTGAAAGGATAAACAAAACCTTAAACCACAGGTTCACAGTCTGCTCTATTCACACCAGATCCACAATCTGCTCTACACACAACTATTTATGGAGGGGGGGTCCAGATAACTCGAATGGCTGACTACAGTCAGCGCCAACGGGTGCAGTAGAAGCTAACCTGCAAATGTGCAAAGGAGCATATTCATCGAAGCCCAGTTTGATGATCGGCACTTTTGCCAATTTCAGCAGTTTAATTTGTTTATTTTTAGTATTATACACTGACTGTTTGTCTGAAAGTTGAATGGGAAGGCTATTAAGTTCGAGTTATCCAGAGTCCAGGGTTCTACATTATCGTCGTCTACAAGGGCGGACTGTTCCACAGTCAGAAACACGCAGACAATGAGAAAATGACACACTGCAGGCATTGACAGAAGGCTCACAGTTCTGGTCCGAGTCTTCTATCAGGATTCGCAGTTTCTGGACACAGAGCTGTAGGAGAGAGAGAGAGAGGAAGAGCAAGAGAAGGGAGACGGGAAGAGACGTTAACAGCACTGTAAACCTCTCAGTTTCATTCTTGTCATACAGGCACACTTGAAAAGAACAAAATGTGACAAATAAGAAAAGGGGGAAAGAGGCTCTCCCTATATTTGATGGTGCAACATGCTTTTTCCTCGAACCGAAGGTCACAAGGACTGAAGACAACTTTATGAGTTTTATTAGCCTGTCTGACAGCTGTTGTGAAATTGGGGTTGAGATGACTTGAGAGCAGAAAGAAACAGGTGAAAGCATGCATGGTGATTCAACTGGAGTGGAAAGGGTTCTTCAAATTAACATCTAAATACTTGAGGATGAAGACGGAGAAGTGGACCTCAGAGCCTTACCTGGATACTAGCACTGTGGTTCGGCATCCCAGATGACAAGGAAATCAACACTGCAATGCAGGACAAAGAACGATTAGATCCGAATGTGAACTAAATATCTGGGAGGTAATATAATCATTACAATTAGACTTAACAGTAACAGAAATTAAAGACTCGACTTGTCCTATAAACTTAGGTTAGGTGTTAAGGTTAACTGCAATACTTAACACACAAAGAGCTCAATGACAGTACTACAGTGCCACAGAATACCAGTACTGACCTGCAATTACAGTGTTGACACACTCATACAGCAAAGACATAGCAGAGGTACTGTGAGAGAAGAGGATGGGGTGAGAAACAGAGAGAGAGAGCAGATTAGTATTGATATATAAAGAGCAGGCTGCCTTTACATCTCTGAAAAAGATTGCAATTGAGGGACTTCCTCTAACCTGTGAATTAGGTTTGTCAGAGGTTCGATCAACTTCTTCCCCAACCGTGGCTCCAGTGGTGTGAGAGCACCAAACTGTAAAACACGATACATACAGCATGATGTCTACAACCTGTAATACTACACTTTCCGGGAATATATCTAACGACGTTCATCATATTCACAGAGTCTTTTTTGGATGTTTCAAAAACATTCCATTGGTTACTAGTAATGCTATTCATTTCAAAAGACTTTAAATACATCAGTGTTTCCCATTAATAGACTGAACTGTGGCAGCACGCCATAGTTTCCTAATGAACCAAAATATTTTGACATTTTCATTATAACATACCAGAGCTAGAACATTTTGTTTTTGTATGAATGATGCAGAAAAGAAAGTTCCAATGAATGCGTGAATTCACTCAGCCCCTCCGTGCCCCACACTCTCATTCTCTCTCTCTCTGGACCACTGTTGCCGTCACAGTTAGAATCTAATCCTGTTGGATACACAGCTTTGCATAGCAACCCGTCATGTGACTTTATTGCTTTTTGCTCAGCTAATGTCACTGCTGATGGAGGAACTAATATCACTTCCTCTTTGATGAGGGTTGTGTCCGTGTATAATTGGTACATTACTGAAAAACCCTTGGCTTGGCAGTGCAACACACACATTGTTCCTTAGCAATACTTAGCAATATATAAAAAACATAGTAAATAGAGTGACATAAAAAACACCAGTGAGAAATCTATACACCCATTTAAAGTCTTAAGACGTTCAGATCAATAACAGCCTGGCATTTATACAATGCAAAGGGCTGCATTAATTAGGGCGTTTTGTTCAGGAAACTTGATTCAGGAAGGCTGATTTGAGTAGCAGATGAGGTTGTATTTGAAGGCACTAAACATTGCACAGAGTTCTATAATACACATATACATACAAATCATTATGGTAATTTAATCATTTATCGTGACAAACACAAGGCAAACCGTTTCTAACAGTTCATGTTACAGTCATCTACCAGAAATGCACTCTTGCAAGTATGCAATAGGCCCCCCTGTTGCGTCTCTGGACTGATCTCACTCATAAGAGGGTTGCGTTCCTGCATGCAAGAAG
This sequence comes from Macroramphosus scolopax, assembly GCA_901007825.1. NCBI lineage: Eukaryota > Metazoa > Chordata > Actinopteri > Syngnathiformes > Centriscidae > Macroramphosus > Macroramphosus scolopax. The sequence continues at coordinate 45,224 of CAAKHC010002430.1, forward strand.
AGTCAGCCTCACTGCTGCCTTAAAGGCGGCTGGTTGTGTCCTTTTCACTTACCAGCTTGATGATCTTAATGAGAACCCAGTTATTAGTAGAGGACGTCATGAGTTTGAAGAAGAGAGGAGCCAGAGACAGGTAGTTCTTGGGATTCCTCCGAGCCAGCTCACAAATAACATTAACTGCAGCTGACTGGACACCTAAAGAGAACACATAATCAAACAAATGTTGCATGTCACTATCAGACCCAAATGGAACATTGAACATTAATACAAATAACAGGAAATAGTAAAGGAATCAGAAAAAAATATTTATTTAAACATAATTGCCATCTAAACCTGAATGACAAAAATGAAATATAGCACTAAAACAAAAGCACAGAATAATAAATAAATGCAACCCCACAGGAACAATCCGTGTTACAAGCCATAATGGTGAATTCATGTTTGTGATAAGTTCTGTCTCTGGAACACAAATAGTCCTGTGAGCTATTCAATATTACCAGACGGACCTGACGGTATCACAAATGAGACTTTCTGAATCTCTCTATTCTTGGATGCTGAATCATTCATAGGGTTCAGGTGACAGAGGACGCCTGTCCCCAGGAGTATCAGTTCAGTCAATGACTTAGCTACCTCCAAGGAGAAAAGGCCCATCCGGCCCAAACCAAGAGCCCCTGCCAACAAGACTCAGAGAGAAAACTAGCTAACAACTTTCTCTTCTTCATAGCGGTTAAAGTTGGGTGAAAGCTTTGTGTATAGGCAGACAGAATGTGGTGTGTTCTTGATACCTGGATCTGGGTCCTCAAGCTTTTCCTTGAGCCTGGGGAAAGCGGGGCGCAGGGACTCTGGATACTTCAGGAACACCTTGTACATGATCAGCACAGCTTTCTTTCTGATGTAGGGTTTAGTGTGGGACATCTAAGGGAGGAAAACAGCAGCAGGACAGTAGAAACATGTTCAAACTGCTCATGAAAGCCTAACTCCTATACCTGACAGCACAGTGTTGTTTAAAAAAAAAGAACTAAAGGGGATAAATCCTTGTTGACAAAACTCTCCACATATTCTCCATGACTCACCAATGTCATGATGTCATTGGCGAGGTCCCGGGCCAGGTCAGGGGTCACAAAACAAGAGAGGCCAGTGAGGGCAACACCTGTGTCATACTGGTTGGGACTGCTGAGATCCTGGGTGAAAGATAAAAATAGAGTTTATGAGCCAGAAGGGGTCGGCGGCAGTAGTGGGATATAAAGTGCACAGAACGAGATCATCACCGACCTTTCGGATCTGATTAGTTGTCAGCATGATGACATCAGTGCTCTCGTGAAAGCACTGCGAGGCTGCCAGGTAACCAATCCTCTGTAGGAAGAAAATCAACCAGAGAGAATTACATACTGTGTTTTTAATCAACTATATTTTCTGTACAATGCAATATTACAAACATTCATTAAGCTGCAACAATTGAAACATCCAAAGTTACAATTGTAACTTTGGCTGTTATTAAGCTTGAAAAGTCTATCAAAGGTTACAGCTACCGCAACAATACGTACATTCGCCTCAGCATACACCACAATCATATCAACACACCCTGTAATACAGGATACAACCAGTTTGAGTATTCTTAGAATCTTCATTTGTAAGACTAAAATCAGTATATTCCAGTTTTACCTTGTATGTGAACTTGGAGGAGCTCATGACTTCAACGATGTTGAAAGCGGCCCAGCTGACATCATAGCCCAGCATCTGAAGCTGTTACATAGAGGAGAGAGAGAAATGCGGGTGCTTCAAAAGAAGGAGAGGTGCTATATGTTGCACTTAGAGGCTGTTTGATTTTCACTGAAACTTTCAATGTGAGCACAGATGACAATTGCAACCATCATTGTAAATGTAAATGTAGGCCTAGAGTATAAATAGAAATGTATTTATTTAAATGTACAACTGTGATAAGTCATGGCTGCTCATAATTTGCCTGGCTAGTGACAGTCTTCAGTCACAAAATATTTACAGGTAACTATGCCTTTCATAAAAATTTAAAAACTGAGTTGTTGGGTTAGTTTGTTTCTTTGTTAAGATTGGGTCTTGAAAATTAAATTGATTACCCCACTTTTACAATTGGGAAAAAGATCCTATAACATCATTTCTAGTAATTTGTGCTCCTGAGCAGCCATATGGTTGTGTGTGTCAATGCAAGTCGGTGAATCAGCGGAGGGTGCTAAAAGATCTTACGTAGGTGAGCTTGCACACTGCATTGGCTTTGACAGCGATGTTGTCCTGCTTGAGCTCCTGTTTGATCTCATCGATGCATGTGGAGATGTACTTGGCCTGAGGGCAGACAAAGGGCAGGACAAACAACAGACACCAGATCAGATTAGGTGGAGTGATATCCATTGTGGAAGGCTGCTACCCGAGCAACAGAAACAAGCTGGAAACCCTGGTCCGTTTATTGTGCTCTCCATCACAAAAGACAGCAATGGTTGAACTACATGATTGTTTTTCAATTCCCAAGAAAAAGATATCCGATGGAAATCTCAAGTGTTGACATTTTGGTCATCATTCTGCCTTTGACGACATCGAAATTTTTGGACTTCACCTCATTTGCTAACTCTCAGAATTAAAATCTAAAAATCTTGTTTTACTTCTGTAATAGTGTAGACAAAAAGCACCAGAAAAAAGATGAAACTCTAACATTCTAATTACAATGTTGCTTAAGGTATGTTGTTTTTGCAAGTCTTAAGTAATGATTGACTTGGTAGCTCTGACATCTATAAAGCAATTTTAAAAATATGTGTTTCCAGGAGCAGAACAATTAAATGAACTGGCCGTTGACACAGAAGACACATTCCATTCAACAATGGAGGACAACCTCAGCTTGAGCCATCAGTGAGCCATTGTGTGGAGAAGCAACCTAGCAAACACACACATATAGCGTTGTAGAGTCTGAGAGTGTGCTGGTCATGTGTGTGCAGTCATGAGACAGCACAGTGACAAGAGGAGGTGGAGGGGGGAATGAACTCTGCTGCTGCTAATGGACAAACTGTGGCTAGCAGGTCTGGAAGGCAAAAAAGCAGGGGATTCAGGTCTCTATCAACAGTCACACAGTACTTCAACATCACACCCTCCTTCAATGATTCATTCAAAACCAACTGACATAGCTGAAATAGTTGCCAAAGAGCCAACACAGGCAATTCTGAAACTACCACAGACTGAGATTGAGGCTTGTAGCCTTTTCAGCAAGGAAGAGGGAGTAAGTTCACTGTTGATATTAGCTAACTAGTTCTACATTGTATCTTTTAGTAGATGCCAACAGTATTTGAATTAGTATTTTACTAGTATTCCACACATTTTTTTTCAATATGTGCTTGTTCCAAAGGGTGTGGGAGTCTGACTGAATGAATGAAAAGTGCAGGAAGACTCAGCACACACATGAAAAACAAATAGTGCATGAGAAACTGAGGGCTGGCCAGGAAAAAAGTCAACACACAGGCACACACACACACATTAATATTTCAGCAAACTGTCCACTGTTGGCTGGGCAACCACCACCATATCTAGGCTTGCCAGGTTGGGTTACAACTGATAAACAGCTTAGACCGTAGGCTGAATCAAGAGATCAAGCATTGATGTCTTTGAACAACGTATGAAAATTAGGTGCTTATGTCTACATATACAAAAAAATGAACACATACACCTATGGCACACAATGCAGCTGATTAAGACCTGTTGGTTTAGAGCGCTTGTACTCCAGTCGAGACGGAAAACAAAACAAATCGGTCACATTGACATTAGAAACCATCTCCATAAACGGCTCAGAGGTTAGACCCACTACCTCGAGGTTTCACACCTGACTTACAGCTTTGACAGGTGCAGCAAAGAGCAAGGGAACAGGTTTCATGTCTTACTACATTATATAGCACATTTACACTACAATAAAAAGGTTAAACCTAGCCAACACATAGATCACATAAATCTGTACTTCCACCCACTCAGATGTGAGACTGCAGTGTCCTGTGAAAGTGATGACTTCACCTTATAAACCCTAAAGGGATGTTCAAACTGAGCTACTGACTAACTTATTGAACAATTATTACAAGTTTGTAAAACATACTATTGTAAGAAGCAACAGCCAGGATGGTCACACATGTTTATTTTAGGCTCAGCGTAAACAAGATATACAATTTGAGGCCTCCTCACATAGTTCTCAACAAATTAAATCAGAGCATCACATTGTTCATTCAGTGGTTAACGTAAGAAAAAAAACTGTGGTGGGATGAAGACCTCCTGATATTAGTCACGTTAGACTCTCATATATCATTCTCTAAGAGTCAACATTAGCTAAAGTTAGCGGCAACGTAGCTGTCCAATGCTCCCAGCAGTACAATCCTGTATAATGGTTGTTTTGCAGTAGAATAACCGCCTGGTAAATTGTGATTATCAAGTGATTTGGTACCTTTAAGTGGCTGTCAGCTAGCAAAGTTAGCGGTCAGTAACATAACCACTAACTCTAACTCCTGCTTTAAAAACCTGACAGCTAACGTTACTTTGAATGGTTAGCAGCAGAATACAGCCACTAATCAGTGATCTACCAAAGGTAAAATTAGCATTCAGGCATTCGTGCAGCTTGTAAAAACAAGTGTTTAGACTAAGCTGTTTATGTGTTAGCTAGCGGGTGAATTGACGGAGGGTGACGCTAACATTAGCTGGTCAGCCTACCTAATGTTAATTCACCGAGCGTTAGCTAGGGAGTCAACGATAACGGTAATGGCAATATGTGTTGACTCCAAAACATTGATGAATCTGAATTCAAAAACATTCCAGGTGACAAGTGATCATTTTACCTCATCTTCCTTGTGGTTCCTGATGCCACGTACTAAATCCTGGAGATTTTTGTCGAACATCCGATCGATGCTCCCTTTGACAATCTTCAAAGCCATGTCTGTCTGTGACTTGTACCGCTTCTGTGCTGGGGGGCCAAGCGCCTTGCAGCGGTCTAGTAGGTGCCTACCGACCCGCTGGACTGTCTCTCATCAACCCGGGTACACTGTTCGGAGGAGCCGCAGCTGTTTACCGAGCCCTGGCAGATGAAGCTGAGGCCGGACGGGGCGTCCTGTGCTGTGCAGAGACGCTGGCAACGACTCAATGGAGGAAATGGCTGACAAAATGGCGTCTAAAGTCAGCTGACTTGAGTATTATTCTCATATGGGAATCAGTGGAATTAAAGCTGTAGTCCCCCGTTATGAATAGTTTACTGTTGGATGTGAAAGCCAATCTGATCAAACGCAAAGATTGTCTAGCCTTACAGTTTGTACTTGTGTGATAGTTATCTGAATGTAACTGCAATTCTATGAGTGCAAGCCAGACTCTCTAATGGGCTTTGCTATTTAAATTCAAGCCGTCATCACAGGCCTGCAGGGAGTAGAGGATCCTTTTGCAGGAGGCTATATTGCACACAGGGTTAAGTATCAAACAGGTATATGATGATGCTCTTGTTGGTAAAGTTCCCTCGTCAACAGACACAGCAAATGAATTAAAAGTATGTACACACAAAATAAACGAGATAGGAACAAAGCCATGCTGAGATTTTTATTCAAGTCTCAACTGAGTGATAGAAATGCCAACTTACATAGCACTAAAAACACCTGTTGTATCCATATGACAGGGAAAAAATAGGCTGTAGCTACATGAGATCTCAATAGCTTTTAGGAGCACTTTTCGATCCGGAGGCCCTACAGTTATTCCATTTATTATGCAAGTTACTGAAAGCGGACACTGTGGGGGGGACGACGGTGCAAGGTGTGTAATTCCACAGCAATTATTATTTTAGACAAATCTGTAGATGCAAATATCTGAAAACAAGGCTATAAAAAGTAGGTGGACCTTAGTTGGAAAACAGCTTTAAGTGACTCAATTCATGGCTTTACAGTTCAGACTGGATCAAGACCAGATAATTAAAAAAATACTTAACATAAAAGACTCACAAATAGTACTTCACCACTCTCACAATGTCACACGCACAGACAGGTGGTCTTTTGTGATGTTTTGTAGGGTTTATTAAAAGAAAAGCCAAAAGTTTCGAGGGTTGCACAAAACCTTCCAACGTGAAAAATTAATGGTATGGCTCCATTTCCACCTAATCATCAAGAATCATCAAAGTTTCATCTCATACTACCGCAGCCTAAATTCAGGTGAGCAGAAGTGCTAAAAATGTAATCATTCAATATTTGTACGGTAGGACAGACCAAAGTCGTTGCTCATGTGGTAGAACAAAGAAGACAGGAAGTTGGGTACGGAGTGAGGATCCGGGACGGGCCGAGTTTCGTATAAAAGGAAAAACATCTTTCAGAAACAAAAGGGTTTAACGCACCTTTTTCCTTTTTGTTGTGATAAATAACGGACCTAAAGTTGTGAACAACAGAACTGTTTGATAGAATTATGGATCAAAATGTCCAAAACATCAACACTGGCGTAACAGATAGTGTAGGTAATGCAGAGTGTGTGTCGGAACATCGTTGGGTCGGGGCTACTGTAAGACGTCAAAACAAAGAGGCCACCAGCTTTAGCACTTGGTCCACTGCAGTGGTTCTTAAGGGTCTTTCAACTTTCAGCAGGAGATGGCTCCGTCTCTGCAGAGATGGAGTTGTCTGCTTCATCGTGTTCGTTCGAGTGTTGCGGGCTGTCTGGGCTCCGTCTGCAGAGGGTAAATAAAATCACATTCATCGAGTGCAGTGGCTGATGTTTATCTGGTTATATATTTTATCTTTTTGTAAACAAATACGTCTTCGCTTGCACAAAAGGGGAACAACAAACTGATTTAATATCCAGGGCGTTTGATACTTTTATTTTTCTAACAATAGATTGGCTACCATATGACTCCATGTTAAAGGAGCAGTGTGTAGTATTCAGAGGGATGTAATATCTTTAACTATGTCTGCATTAGTGTATAAACACCAGACCATAGAATGAGCTCTTTTTATACACATGAGGAGCTGCTACCCTTCTGCTGCATCTACAGGAGCCCAGAATGATGGACTCAGCATCTTCAGGTTGTAGTTTGCACCTGCGTGTTTCCTTTGTTCTTATTTCTGACGTATCTGTTGGACCTTCCTGGGCTGTTTACCTGATTGGGCTTGATGTAGCGTGGTCATTACTCTCCTCCTCAGCAGGTGACTTGGGCCTCTCCTCTTCTTCCACATCATCTTTTTTCGGTTCTGATTCCCCATTCACTGGGACAGAATCTATCAACAAATATGTTTATATTATATCTGAAATCTAAGAGGACCATTGACAGACCATGTATGTTGTGTTGGACAGAAACAGCGGCAAGATGCACACTGAGATTTCTACCTGTGTTTTGTGTCTCTTCATCATCTTCTGCTTCCTTGTCGTCAGTTTTAGGTTTAGCTGCCATTTCTGCCTTGCCCACGAAGCGAAGTTTTAACTTGTTGTAGACCTCACTAGCTTTTTCCATGACTGCAGTGCTGGCTTTATATCGCCGAATCTACATCGACCAGGACATAGAAACACGTCAAAACAAGCTGAGATGGGAGATTATTGGTCAATTAAAAAAGTGCATTATTGGTATTAATTGACTGTGGAAAAAATTTAAATAAACCCAATCTCAAACAAATGAGACATAAACAAAGAGAACATAATTTTCAGAAAATATATTCAATACTTGTGTTGCAAGAAAAACTATGCAGGTATTACAACTCAAATCAGATTTGGCTCATCCAGTCGTTGTGCCAGATTACATACAAAATAGAAACACACACCAACACAAGATAAGGAAATGCACCTTTTTTAGCGTTGCAATGACTTCAGCATTCTTATGGAGGATCTGGCTGGTGACAGGCACAGCCTCAAGCTCCTCCAGGGCTTGTAGACACCGCTCTATGTCCTGGAAGGGAAACATGCAAATGAAAGGTTTTCATGCCACCTTAAATCACAAACCGGAGGTAAACTTTATGTTACCAGGGAGATTTCTCAAAGATGTGACTCACTGGGTGGTCCACTTTGAGTGCAAACTTAATATCTGAATGGAGTTTTTGTAGCCTTTCCTCTGGTGATGATTCTGCATTCGGACACACATAATAACACGTCGTCAACAAATAGTTTCTTTCTTATTCAAACAGTAAACAGTTGGTAAAGAAATTGTATGACTGACCTTTTTTCTTTTCAACTTTCCTCTGTGGAGGCCTCTCTGGTTTGTGTTTGTGTTTTTCTGGCTTGGACCTGAGGGCGAGGGAACTCATCTGAGTACATTCAATTTTAATTACGTTCTTCTTAATGAGGTTTGCATCCTGTGTAGTCTTCCGTTCCCCGTTGTGCACTCACCTTGCTCTGGACTTCTCTTCTAACCGTCGGGCTTTCTTCTCTTTTATTTCTTTCTCCTTTCTTTCCTTCCTCTCCCTCTCTTTCTTTATTCTTGCCTTATTTTGGTGCTCTGACTTCTTGGGAGGTTTCTTCACCTTTTGATAGAGAAGAAATTACATAAGTTAAACGACTACTTCTCCGTGACACGTGATACTGTCCATAAATAAGACATGTTTTTCTTGTACCTCTGCTGGTGGTGGAGAATCAGAGTCAGAGGGCGCAGGGATCGGAGGTGGAGGCGGTTTCTTGGACTTCTTCAATGGGTGGTCATCTACACCTTCATCTGAACTGTTGCTCTCACTGTCACTGTCCTTTTTCACCTCTTTTTCTTTTTTCTTTTTCTCGTCTTCCTCCTTCTCTCTCTCACGTAGCCGGCGGAGCTCCTCTGCCTCCTCCTTTTTCCGCCGCTCCTCCAACTCTCTTCTGCGTTCCTCATCTCGCTTCTTCCATTCACTGATGCGGTCTGGTTCACTGTCACTGTCCAAAAAAACAGGGCAAACAGTATTGGACGTTAACAACATGTTGATCAGCATTCAGAAGACATTTATTCTGTGGCACATGAAAAGGAAAAACGCTTTACAGCAGCCTGACCTGTCGCTGTCGGAGGAGGATGAAGGTGCTCGTTTCACTGGGACAGGTTTGGGTTTTCGTGCTCGAGGCTTCGGGGGGGCCTTCTCTGTGGATGGGAGACAAGGAAAGAGCATGAACAACTGGGCAAAAATATATGGAAATATATTCTTTTAACATCGAACTATATACACTGATGCGTTTTTGGACAGAGCCGATTAATCATTTAGACAAGACCTTTCTTGCGAGCCGGAGGACCCTTCTTAGGAGGAGGATCTGAGTCTGAATCAGACTTTGACCCAGACTGGGATTCTGAGCCAGACAGAGCCGGTCGAGGCTTCTCGTCCTCTGAGTCGCTGTCCACCACTTTCTTCTCTGATCCTGACCCTGAATCTGAATCGGAGTCAGATGAAGCCTTCTGCAGCATCATAGAGAGAACCAGCCAAACGGGGAGATGAAGGAATAAATCAAAAGCTGCCACGACAATAAGTACTAAAATACTTCAGGCACACGTGTGCAAACAGTTCACCTTTTTTTTCCCTCTGCCTCCTGCTTTCTTTCCAGGTCGACCAGCAGATTTCTTCTCTGGAGTAAAATCCTGTTGCAGAAAACAAATGTGTAACATTTAAAAGGTTATTGAGTGTCAGCACACGGACAACATGTGATGTGCATGTGTCTTTGTGTTTAATGACCTGGTCACTGTTCTTGCCAGATTCAGACTCTGAGGGGGTGGGTTCGGATTCAGAGGGGGATCCACTCTCCTCATCTTTGTCACTGGACGAGCGTCTGGCCTTTTTGGGAGGCGGTGGACGCTGAAAGAGAAATGACAAACACCAAAATAGATTCAATTGATTGTTTTCTTTTATACTTAACTTTCCAATGCAGTGTTTTTTGAGCCAAAAAAACGTTTAGTGGTAAATCAGTACATGTTTATACTTTATCTAGTCACCACATGGCAGTGGAGGTACGGTAGTCAATTAGTTAGTCATGAACTAAAAAAACAAATCAGTTCCTCACTCATATTTTCCCATCGACACTGAGACTGCATGTCTGCACATTTACCTTCACAGGTGGTGGCTTTCGCTTCCCTCCTCCTCCCTTTCCTCGGTCTTCACTCCCAGAATCGGAGTCAACCTCGCTTCCCGAGTCTGCTTTCCTAGGCACTGCGGCTTCTTCATCATCCTCATCTTCGTCACTTCCTCCACCGGCATTGTTACCTTCACTGTCAGATGAGCTGGCTGGCTGCAGAGGAACCGTGTTAGGAAGGTTAATACAAATATGTCATTGCACTGCAGCCTACAAAGTCTACCAAGAATATCCAAACCTGCAGCACGTTTACAGATTATTCTTTCCTACCGACATAAAGTATAATCTGAATAAATAGACTCCTGGTTAAAATTCAACAGCAGATATTGCAATAAACAGGGAACTTTGATGCTGCCGTCATAACTGCAGCCTTTTAATAGTCAAATTGTTCAGCATAGTAAACTTCCAGCACCTTTAAGCAACAAGGTAATTCAATTAAAGGTGCATCAAATGTTACCAATTTCTAGAGACATGCCAGTCAGTTCTAAAACCACGTACATGAAAACGATAGAAGTTAGAATTGTACACAAAAGAATTGTGTGATAGATGAGGAAAAAAAAACCCATACAAATAAAGCTTTTAGACTCCATGGTAAATGCTGAACTGTAAATGCTTCAGAATTTAGATTTCTGATATCAGAGTACTTTACCACAGGCGGGGCGCTGTAGGAGGCGTGCGGATTGTTCTGGATCTCCCATAAACCTTCATTGAATCCCTTCCTTTTGTTGGGCTTCCCATACCGTTCTCTGCACTTGTCATAGGCAAAAAGGTCCTTTGGTGCAAGGAATGCACTGTGAAACAGAAAGATGAAAAAAAAAACAAAAAAACATGATCTATAAAACAGCTGTAAAAACCAAAACCACACCAATGACCGATGTTATCATGAAATAACAGTTTGCTTACATTAAGGCAGTATTACACTAACTTGAGATTTTGGAACAGTAAACTGTGCCACCTAGTGATGAATTAGTAGGAGGCAGGTGCCATCTTGTCAAAATAGCAAAGTATCTTCTGTCTTGCATGATTGCTCATTAAGAAGATATGATTATAATAAACAGGTGAGTCAAAGGCTGAATGTAAAAATGCCACAGCCATATGTTCAACTAAAAAAACAACACTGCTACATTTAATACATGTAACAATTCTTCGGATTTATTTATTATTTTAATTGAAATGAGATTTAAACGACGCTGTACACACAAATAATTTTACATGACTGATGACACAAAGTCCTTTTCTTACGTTTCATGGGTCCCAAAGAAGAAAATTGGGATTTTATTTGGGGGTGGTTTCACTGCCCCATCAGCCACATCTTCAATCTGTGAACAAACATGAGGTATTTGAATGAAAAACAAATAGAAAAACGATAATATCACGCAAAGTTTTTGTGGATCTGAGACTGCACATGCCTACACGAACTAATGTGTGCATGAACTGTAAGTTATGTAGGGGGGGGGGG
>CAAKHC010002431.1:4931-51652 GCA_901007825.1 Macroramphosus scolopax
CAAGTGGCCAGTCAGTAAAATCACTGTCCCCCATCGACTGAAGTTATTGCACTAAATGCATTTATTCACAACTAATTTAGTTCAATATATGAAGATCACTGCTCAACTCCAGAGTCATGTTAGTTTGAGGAGCTGAAGCTGAGACAGAATGTATCATGATTACTGGTTGGTTACTTTTATCTATGGAGGAAAGCTTTTGATTGAAGGATTATTTTAACCATAGTAGTGTAGCATGGGAAAAAAACAACCCATTCAATTGTGGTGTTTCATTTTTTTATCATACCATGGCCATATTGTTTCTCTGCTAATAAATGTAGGAGCCTTCATGTTCTGCACCAGTTTGAAGTTGTTATGAATATGAATAAATGCAGTTTGCAGAATTCTGGTTGTACAGTGGGTTTGGGGATTTTCACGCCTCGGGGTAAGTTTGCAGTGTTTGACTCTTGTTCTGTGTTCTTGTTCTCTTAAGCAGCTGACAGGCCCACACAAAACTTGCTCATGGTAATTATATCCAGTTCAATTCTGTTACAAACAGTCTTGAAGCGGTAGGTTTTCAAAGAGCTGCCAACTTCTGCTGGCATGTGTGTCAGAGACATGGAGATTCAACTCAATCATTGTAACTGATTTAATGAAATGGAAGAAGCAGGAATTCCTGAAATTTGTTTAATAAAATACAATATGTTTGTTTGTCTTTTGTACTTTTAAACGGCTCATCAAAGGTCATTTTGTGTTTTCTTAAAAAACGTCAAGGACTCAACTATTATGTTTCTTATTCTAATCCAAATTAGACAAAGAGACAGTATCTGAAGCTGTATCAAGACCACACACACACACACACAAAGAATGGTCAAGGAAGCATTTTGCAGATCTCTTCATGACCACCTGTATGTGTTCAAGGCGGTCATCAATATATCTAATTAGTCTGCTGGTTAAAATACGCATGCGCACTCACTGTTTGGCACCCCACGTCACTATTTGACTCACTTGTGGATTGCAGTGCAGCCACTGAGGTAGCGACAGAATGCCGTATTTACTATTCGATCCATTTCACACGCGAAACTGTAACTTAAATGTCGTGGGGGCCGAGTAACATGTTCTTCATCTGCTTCTAGCCAACCTCACTAGCCATAGACATGAATACGCCCCCGTAAAAATGGATGTCAACAGTGCACATCTTCACTGAAACGAAAAGCTGCCAGTCAATGTTAGCTTCGCGCTCAAGCTGTTACATTCGTCCTTTACGAATAGTAGTCAGGTCGAAAGGTTTAACTCTTCTCTCCTCAAACGACTGAGATTAGAGGCACGGTGCTGTTAGCTGTAGGATAATCAACTTAGCTCCGATTAACAGTAGGTTGGTTTAGACTTGCATGTTGAAATAAGTGAAGTCTACAGTGGACATACTCACACCTAACCTTGCACGTACTCGGTGGGCACCGAAATCTCACTCCAAACCGCGGTATGCTTATGTTTACTCGAGCAAAAGAGAACTAGCTTTGGTTTTGCACTCACCGCCGTAGCGTTCTCCTCGTCCGCCATCTTGGGGTAATCAACACTAGAAGCTGTTGCCATGGATACATCATTGGAACGCAGAGGTGTGGCTACTTGGATTTATGAATGGACCGCCCTTGACAATTTCCACCAATCACAGGCTGTTAAACATATCCTTACACAACCATAATACATTACAAGGTTGACTGAAAATGCTTTGCAAAGCAGACAAAAACAAATATTTACTTAGGTGAAAAATAGGTAAGTGAACTGTTTACTGTCTGAGTGCTTCAATCTAGGTCATGCCAGCAATTGTAGACAAAGATTTCCATTAGTTTGTTTCCTACTCAAGTGTATTGAAAAGAAAAAACAAAAATGGCGTTATAACATGAAAGGTTTATTGTAACAACAATGTTCACGTTATTAAAAACATACAAAGTTATCAAATTATCATGTGATACGTTTATTTTTATAACGTGAGCATTTTGTATGTCGTAAATGTTGGTATACCGTGAAAAGCATCCTGTTTTAACCTTAAACATGTTTTTCTTTTTCTATTGCGGCAGTAGTACCTTCTGTAGTTTCCCGCTTCTTATTTTGTCTGACATGTTCTTTGGGACATAAATGTACAAAATCTAAATTTATACTTTAATATTCCAAATATTCTGGGTAAAAGAAACGGTACCTCATTTAGTGTGAGCTGAGAAACTGCAAGACAAGTTCTTAAAAATTGGAAAAGGGAAATATATTGTTTCCATTACTTTATTTGCAGTGTCAGCAGAGTTTGCACCCTCCAACAATATGGAAAGAACAAACTGACTTTACCACTACAGTCAGTATGGACATTAGCTAACATGTATTCTAAACAAATGTAGCTAAAACACAAAATGAACATTCATAACATTATAGAATCCAATCTTCAAAAGAGAACAATTTATTGAATGTTAAAACCAAAACTATACTTCCAACAGTAACCCTCCAGTAAATATGTTTTAAATAGTTCACCAATATAAACACAACACACCTAAATACACATTGAGATCAAATGGAAACTTCATAAAAACAATCTTCCAGATAGAAAAACATCAGACAAAACATTAACCAACAGCCATGTGCCAAAATCTCCACAAAGAAATGTGCAGGTTACATTCACTTAAGGCACAAAGGTTACACCTAAACATTGATCCAGTGTTATAACAACATTTTACAGTGTATTTATTTATATACAAACACTACTGGTCAAATTTGAGAACATCTGTTTTTCTCCAGTTTTTACTGAAATATAAGCAGTTCCAGATGAAAAACCTTCAATCGTAGGAAGAGTGATTGACTATCAGAGGGTCTTTTTTAATAATGTTTATCAAAACTGAAAAATAATGTTCATTTCAGCGTTATGAAAAGAGATTTTTCAGGGATGAACTAAAGCAGTGCTGGAACATGGCTGCAAAGTTCAGAATAGAGAGCAGGGCCGTAAAGTTCCCTCAGTCAGTGTATCAGCTTAAGTTGATTGGAATGGAAGTGATCTGCCATGACGACTTTGTCACGCTACATCTGTGCCTGGTGTGTGTTGGCTGAAAGACTTCAATGTGTCAGTCTCTCCTTTAGAGAAAGTGCAAAGAAAGCGGAGTCGTTTCCTCCAGGATCGAAAGGAAACAGGAGGAAAGTCCGGCTGATCCAAAGCCACAACACAATAGCAAGAAGAGACTAGATCTCAGGTGTGTGACCGGTGATTTAAAATTGCTGAACAGGAAAAAGATCTTTGACTGGACTGTAAAGATGCATTAAATTAAGTAAAAAAGGCAATAAAAAATGGAAAGAAATTGTATGTTCTAAAATTTTTGACCAGTAATATGACAAAATGCTAATACCGAACAAGTCGGAGCTGCTAGAGAATACAAACAACTTTTCAGTAACAACTTTTGTCTGCTTTACAATTTCCATTGATGCAAAGTCAAACAAATGGAAATTCAAAGGATAAATATTGTGTTCTTTCTGCTCGTTACATTTTAAAGTCTACATTTCTGTCAGGAACATAACATAAATAGACCTGCACACTCCATATACAACAGCATGGAAAGCTTTACAGCTCAACATGGATGAGCATCATCGCCCCAGTTACACCACACCTTCATCTGACCATCTGAAGTGCTTTTTGTCTCACTTCATAAACCTGAAAGATTAAAAAGGTAAAAAGAAAAACATTCATCCCTTCACCCTTCATTAGTCATCAGCTCATCATTCACAGGAAAACCAAAGTTAGAAACATTCATACAGGAACTGTCTTTCACAGAATAACTTGTTACAGCACAGAAGTGAATTACCTTCAGTTCGGGATGCTTTTCAGGCTGCAACACATTTTAAAAAGGGTTTACGATCCGATTGCCTGAGAAGAACTTTGAACAATCAGAATTTAGTAGTATGCAGATTACTGCGGGTACAAACAGTTAAAACATAGAAGGTAAAGACTACCATTTAAAGCCAAACATCCTAACAAATATGTAGAACTGATAGGGATCCACGTTTGTCAAGTATGTTTTTTATACAATCTAAACTATGCATTGTTTATGTTTGAGACACCGTTGATATTTTTCTTCACATATATAAAGAGAGAGAAAGTCCCAATACTTTTAACGATGACTGGATTTAAATAAATGTACTTTTACTTAAACCCAGCTCTCTACAGTGATGTATGACTGATGCTTTCAGATCAAATATTAAATGAATTCCTTTGAATCCTGCCTCCTTGTCTAAGTCGGCTATATTCGTAATTTATTAGAGGCTTTGATAGCGGGATTGTGAAACATGCTGTACTGTATACTAATGACCTTGGGCTTGTCTTTTGTACCCCACAATATACATGGAGAGAGAAGGGATCCTCACTAGGCTGATCTGTTGACCTTACACCACAAATATGATTGTTTCTGGTCAAAAGTAACTTGTTTTGACCATTTTGAATAAATAATCAAACCCCATCTTTTTTTGGAGGTGGGTTAGATAAATCAGATCAGATAAATAAGTAGCCTGAGGCACTAAGGATATAGCGGAAGGTATAAATTCTTTAATTCCTGCCAAACGCTCCCTGAGCAGCTGTGGTGGCAGCACCAGTTGCAGCATTCTGAAAGGTTTGGTTGGTCAGGACGCCCTGGGAGAACTCGCGCTGGGCCTTAGTGAAGCTGGCTCCTGTCCTTCTGTAGAAAGAGTGGACCTTGGTAGAACAGGGACACAGAGGAGGACAGTGACACGTCTTATAAATCAAACAAAACAGCAAATCGAACATGATGGTGAACAAGTGCAACTCCCATGATGAACCTGCACATGACAAATTTGCAAAGTCTGAGCAACGATTGAAGACATTGGCTCCTGCAGAGACCCACACCAAAGTGTTCGAGACTGCTAATCTTAGGGCATTTTTGAACAGTTTAGCTCTTTTGTAGTGATGTGAATGTGCATTCTGGGCATATATTTTCTACAGGCTTCATATTTCAAGATGTAATGGCCAGTTTTGTATTAGCATACCATTTTCAGCATGATAACGGCCAAGATAGCGTTCACGGTGAAAAAACCGGCCACCACCATCATAACCACGGCCACAGCCAGGTTAGAGCCAATCATGCTGATTGCTGCGATCCATCCACTGTCAACAAAAGAGATACAAGACACAGACACTTGTCATTTCACATTTCTCTACTGCAACCGTTGCGCAGTACAGTGCACATCAGCATTCAGTCATCCTATAACATTAGTTTAGCAAGTCGTTCAATTAAAAAAGGATTGAGCCAAGATCCTAACCTGCCCCAGTGACCAAAGGAAAAGAAAGACACTTGAAAAGGTGAACGATGGGAAGCTAAAAAATGATATGAAATAGAAAAGAAATCCAAAGAGAAAAGAACCACACACTTACAAAGCACCACCCCTGACAGGTTAGGGCAGCAGGAATCTGTCAAAGAGACGCAAGAGAGGAGATACAGGCCAGAATACACACAAACACACAGTTGACACGTGCTTCACTAAGAATCTACCCACAGTAAATAGATTAATTCTGAACTAAAGAAAATGTCTAACCGTGTTGGCAATGAAAACCCCCCGCATGCATTTATAACACACAATGCAGATTAAATGAGGTAAAAGAAGTTCTCACTGACCTGTTTCCCCATTTGGGGATCCCCACGGTCTGGATGATGTACACTGCCACTTGGAAGAAAAAGACGAAAAAGAAGAAAAAGAAGCTGAAGGAGCTGTCAGACCTGGAGATGGAAGACAGACAACACAGAGGACATGTTATCAATGTATTTGACCTTTTAACAGGTGTAACAGGTTATGACTAATAAAACAAAGATCAGGAGAGCCGGTGCAATTGATGCCTCCATGTAAAGACATGTAACTCACTCGGAGGGCGCAGACCTCCACCGAGGCCTACAGCCCACCCTGCCTTTATATGAAACTCAAACAATTACAACAACTAGCAAAAGGCTTCTTAATCAACATAGTGTACCTGAAGGCTTTGTAGACCGGCCTATACCAGCAGACAAAGGCCACGGGGGTGAATAGGATGAACCAGAGGATGGACAGACCAAAGTCTACACCATACTCGGAGCTTGCTGTGAAGTAAGCCAAGCAGGCAAACACGTTGAGGAACAGAGTGGCACTGTGGACTGAAGACAAACAGGAAAAATGAGCAGGATGAATCATCGTGCAATGTCAGTTTCATGGAGTTTGTGTGTCAAGCTTTCATTTTGCGCCGTGAAATATTTATTTTCTTTGTAAACAAACAGAATGACGTGTATTTTTCCTCATTAATATACTTTTGTGCCTTTTTAGAGATATTAAAAGATCAATGTGGGGTGATGATGAACTGATGTGTGAAAAGGGTCAGCAGTTGATTAGATGGACCCTGATGGATTAGGAAAAAAAGGTTGCGACTTGATTGTATTAATGTTTGCTACAAATAAATACATCCTATCCTCAACGTTTGAGATTTTTTTATGAAAATGTTAAACGTCTTTAGGCGTCATGCCATGATTATTAGAATGAAATACTTGATCTACAGGCCTTATGCAGGTCCTTCAGGTAAAAAGCATAAAGAAAAATAAAATGATCCATGCATCATTACATCAGTGCTTTGATCCAGACATGTACGAGGGTTTTGAGCTTACACTGCATACAGGGGTACTTACACATCCAGAGGTAGTACATTCTCTTGCAGATCTTGCGATATTCTTCTGGGATATCCTGCTCAAAGTCCTGGTAGAAACATGGCTTCACAGGGAAGAATGAAGGAAGAGGCGGCCAATTGTTCTCCTTGGCTGAAGGTCAGAATTTCAAAGTTTGTTTAGTGCGACTTTTAAATCATTTACATTGACAGCATGAGTTACATATAACAATAGCAGCTGCTTACCGCCGGGGTTCACGTCTCTGCTTGTGGTCCTGTTCTGAAGCTCCCGCTCCTTCCTCTCTAGCTCAGCTGCTTTCTTCTCCAGCTCCTCTTGCTGTTTGATCAGGTTAGCTTGACCAGCAGCTGCGGATGCCTATTGTGTGATGAAGGAGCTGCATTTTAAACTTCTATTCATCCACGATGCACCACTATACCCTCTAAATCAGGGGTCTTCAACCTTTTTAGCCCAGGGACCCCTTGGATGAGAGAAAAACAGAGCAGGGACCCCCACTTGAAATTCCCCCCCCCCCCTTTTTTTTTTTTTAAATATAAGCATGACCTATAATAACTTTTAAATGTATTTTATTCAGCTTATTTCACTGTATTAACCCATTTCTGACTGGGTAGACTAAATAGATTTCGTCAAAAGTACATTATTATTGCATGTTAATGACATGTTCTTAATCATCTCAATCAAATAATAATAATTAAAAAAAATTAAACTCACATATTATTTTGGTTAAAATTGCCTTTATTTTATTTTTAAGTTGGCGGACCCCCAGCAGTACCTCCGCGGACCCCCTAGGGGTCGCGGACCCCCGGTTGAAGACCACTGCTCTAAATTCTTCCTTCCAGTAGCTCTGAGATGGGTAACTCACAGACTACAGGCTGCATTCAACCCCACACCTGATTCAGCTATGGAAGACAACTGATCTGACTAGCTACCCAAAGTTCCCTCTTGAGTAGAAATGCTAAATGAAAAAGGTGTTCAGGTCCTTTTATTTGAACAAGTAATCAGTTAAAAATAAATGTTACAAATTCCTTGTGTCCGTCCCCAATCCATGTATTGACAAATTCATACAGCTCTAACCTGAAGCTAATTGCAAGTCAAAACACTTTTGTTTCGAGTTATTGATTTGTTCATGTCTTGCGCTCTCACACGCTCAACTATGAACTGTGACTGACACACTCAATAAAGTGCTGTACAAAAAGGCTTACATGTAATTTCACACCTGTTAATTTCATTTTGTGTGTGTGTCTGTCTAACTCACTTGTGCGCTCTGCTCCACAGAGGTCTGCAGCACGGCGGGTTGAGATGAGGAAGCTGAGATAGGGATGGTCGTGTCAGAGCTGTCTTTCTGTCGAACACATTGAAATAAACACATTTTCAAATTAGCGACAAATGACTCAAACAGGGAAAACACATAATTACAGTGGTAGAAATGTGACAAATGCTGAAGCTCACCATGTCAGTAGCAGAGAAAGGATTGAACTCCATAATGCCTTCACTGTTTCCACCCGTGATTTGAGTGACAGAGGCATCCTGGGAAAAGATCAAGCATGGCATGTTTACAGACGAGTGAAAAAGTAAAAGGTCAAAACAATCAAGGTTGTCTTAGTTTTGGAGCACTGCAAGCCACCACAACAAATCTGTGGAATTCTAATTGGGGGACGGCTGCCATTATTCCAAAAGGCATTCCCTCATTTGATGTGTGGATGATAGTGGTGCAGAGCCCTGTCTTACTAGTGTTCCAAAATCTCCTAGGGGTTTAATTGGGTGGAGATGTGATGCTGCAGAGACCTAGCATGACATACAGATACAGTTGATGCCATACATATGACTACACCTAGGCTGAAGACATTCAAACTCATTTTTCCCAACTCCACATATCTCATGTTACTATACATTTCTTGTTTAAAAAGGCAATAGTTCATCTACTTTATTTTCTTAAAAAGGTCATTTCAAAAGATGAGGAAATAAATTAATTCCAGCTTTTATTTACTACAACAGATTTTCACAGGGGAAAAAGTTTAATTGGTCCACTTGAATCAGACACAGCCTTCAACAAGCTCGTCAAAATACTTTACCGCCTCACTCATGATGAAATCTATTTTCCTATCAGTCCAATTTCTAGCAAAACAGTTCCACAACATAATGCTGCCATCCCCTTGCTTCCCAGTTGGGATTGTTATTTGGATGGAAAGCCTCCACCTTTTTCCTGAACACAGCACTGATCATTGTGGCAAAAGAGTTCTATTATTGGCTATGTCTCTTTGTCCTCGTGATCATCTGTTGAGCTTTTGGGCAAATGTTTGACCAGCCCTAGGGGACAAATTTTTCCATCTTACTGAAAGATTCAGTGTCTGTGTGCTTCCAAGGCTTTTATAACTGCACAAGGTTTTGCACAAACGGTCGCGGGACCTTCAGTCACTTGAAAATCAGGTGAATACAGGTGAACTCCACATTCAAACACCAAAGCTTTCTCAATTAGCTCCTAATTATGACAAGTGGAACATGAAAAGTTACCAAAGGTATTTTCGTAAACTTCTGACATCTTCCATATGATTTAAGGAGACAGTCAACTTAGTGTATTTAAACCACTGAACATCTGAAGTTACAGATGCAAAGATTTACAAATGCCAACATTAGCTGATATTAAACTTGTTGACTGCCATCTGCTTATCAGCAAAAACCGATGTTAATGGAAGATGTTTAACTGCTAAATGGAAGAACATTGTATTCTGTTTTTCTGGTTTCTTTTCATTTGTCACCTGCCTGTATGTATAATATTTTTTATTGAAAGCTTGCAGAGCTGTCGTGACTTTAGTCTTCATCTGAATCAGGATCCAGATACTCCAGGAAGAGCAGTTGAATGCTCAATTGTCTCAAACCACAGTTACTATTAATGGCTCCTGATCCTGGGGATTCTTTGTCTCAGTTAAAATTCAGGTTTTTCAGTTTGAACAAACACGTTTCCCTCATTAAATATATGGAAATACATACACTAATACTGCCAAGAGCTGTGAGACATGAAAACACAGGGATGTGTTCACCCAAAACATTAAAGCAAAAGAAAGCCCCACTTTGTAAAAATGGTAAATAAAATGCACTTATAAAAGACAAACTTTGCCCAAGAAGATCTCACTGTCAAGATGTGTCTTTTGCCTTCAACTATCAATGGCGTGTTGAGGAAGAGCCACAGCTGTTGTCTAAATACCAGCAGGCACCTGTTCGTCAGTCTACTCCTCTGAACAGGTGAGCCACAACTCCTGTACACATTCACACATTCTTTGTTTCCTAGTTTATATTAATAAATAACCAATGGTCGGAGTACAACGTGTCGAAGTGAATATTTGTGTCAATAATTCGCCAGGAAATGTAAGGCCAAACCCAGAAACCAACCAAACAGGTTTTGGTGGCAGCATATCTCTTACAGCCTTAAGATGAAAAGTCGATTCACAAGTAGAATACAACAACACGGGTCTCACCTGGAAAGGGTTAACGTCCACTGGGTCGACAAATGGGTTGTTGTCATATTCCGACATTGTTGAGAAATGCTTTTCTTGTTGGAGATAAACTAAACGACACCTTCTCTGTTCCCTGCTGCGGTTGCTCCTGATGGAACTCTGGGCTTCTGCGCATGCGTCAAATGATCGGCGGACGCGTCACCGGAGGTTGGCCTCAGTCGTTACTAATGAATTTTATCACCCTCACTTCATTTTTACAAGTTATATGTTCGGTTCAACTCTGCGAAACTCTCGAGGCATCCTAAATACACATCTGAGGACCAGTCTACTGTAGTAATCAAGGAAATTAAGGTCATTTCAAAACGTCCATGTTTTACACGCTTTAAAGTGTCCTTCAGGTGCTGTTGGAATTATGGCGTGCGTAAGCAACATACATTATAAGTAAACAGAATATTGTGTTAAACTTAACATTCACAAGTAGTAAACAGGGGTACTAATACATTAAGCTAGGTCTGGGGCTAATAAATCATTTGACGTAAGCCCATCAATTTATTCTACGAAGGTAGGACAGGTTAGTAATAAGTCCTGACGAAAAGTAGCTCACTGAATGTGACATTTCCAGTTGCGGTCAAAAGTTTACATAAACTTGTAAAGAACATGTTGAGGCAGTTTTGAGTCTCCAATAATTTCTGCAACTCTTATTTTTCTGTGATAAAGTGTTTGGATCACATACTACTTTGTCACAAAAAACAATCATGCTGTTTGGTTCTTTTATGAATTTATTATGGGTCTTCTGAAAATGTGATCAAATCTGCTGGGTCAAAAATATACATACAGAAATGCTAAAATTTGGTTACATGTTCTTTGGCTATTTTCACCTCAATTAGCCATCCACAAGCTTCACAAGACTCCTCTTGACAGAATCGGTGCAGTTCAGCTAAATGTGTTGGCTTTCTGACATGGACTTGTGTCTTCAGCACTGTCTGCATGTTTTCGATGGGGTTTCAGTCAGGACTTTGGGAAGGCCATTCTAAAACATTAATTCTAGCCTGATTTAGCCATTCCTTTGCCACTTTTGATATGTGTTTCATTGTCCTGTTGGAGACACCCAGCTGCACTCAAGACCCGACCTTCTGGCTGATGATTTTAGGTTCTCCTGAAGAATTTGGAGGTCATCCTCCTTCTTCATCTTTCTATTTACTTTCTGTAAAGCACCAGTTCCATTGGCAGCAAAACAGGCCCAGGGCATAATACTACCACCCCCATGCTTGATGGTAGACACGGTGTTCTTGGGGTTAAAGGCCTCACCTTTTCCCCTCCAAACATATTTCTGGTCATTGTGGCCAAACAGCTCAATGTTTGTTTCATCTGACCCCCAGGAGGCCTTTTCTTTGTCCATGTGATCAGCAGCAAACTTCAGTTAAGTCTTAATGTGCCGGTTAAGGCTTCCTTCTTGCACGGCAGCCTCTGAGCTCATGGCGATATAAAACACACCTGACTGTGGAAACTGACACCTGTGTTCCAGCAGCTTCTAATTAATTACAGACCTGCTTTTTGCAGGTTCTCGGTTGACTCTTGACCATCCTGACCAGTTTTCTCTCAGCAACACGTGATAGCTTGTGTTTTCTTCCTGATCATCGCAGTGACACAACTGTACCAGGCGCTTTATACTTGCAGAAATTGTTTGCAGTCGATCTTGGGACCTGCAGCTGCTTTGAAATGGCTCCAAGTCACTTTCCCGACTTGTTCAAGTCAATGATCCACATTTTCAGATCCGTGCTGAGCTCCTTTGACTTTCCCATTGTAGCGTTTCTATTTTCTATTAATATATTTGTGTGAAGTCTTGTCCTAATCAGCATATGAATTGAGTTATGACCAAAAACATGTTTTGTGAGGTCACAGGTATCTTGACCTTTGGCCACTAATATCTAAGTCTAATCTTCATCCTTGAGTCTAAGTGGAAATTTGAAGAAATTCTCCCAAGGTGTTGCTGACATATAACACTCACAAGGATGGACCAAGGGTCAACCCAATAACGTCTGGCCCAGAAGCATAAACGTTAGAACGTGTCACTTAATAATCTACAATCTTGAAGAGATCACTCAACGTTAAAAAAAAGAAAAAAGGACAGAAGACTAGATGATTTTATGTTCTTGCTTTAAAGACAGGGAGTGGGGAAGGGTGTGGTAGTGGGGTGCAACAATAGATTTCAAGAATAGAATGGCATTTATGTTCACTATACTGTACATATGAATTGTAATGTACATTACAATTGTTGTATGGCTGTTAAGCAGTGAATGCAGGGATTTTATACACATCCGACATTCTTTGCAGAGCACGGATCCCCTTGGCTGGAGTACACTCCAGCTAACTTGGTCCCTTTGACGGTGTTATTCCCCTTGTGGAGGGAAAAAAGCAGCACAAACTTAAAACACATTAGGTGTTTATCTCTTTCTCACACTTACATACAGTCATTCATGAGCGCTTGGCACATGCACACACACACACATTGACCATCCACTGCTCAAATCCGTACATTTCTGTCCAAGATATTAAAAAAAGATAAATATTTGACTTCAACTACCCAGCAGAGGCTGGTGTTCCGGCTTTGTACAGTATTTATACCTGTATATTATAAGCTAAAAAGGATTTTTGTGACATTAAAATGTATTAAATAAACATAGGAAAAAATAAATTTGTGATAACAGAGCAACCACTGTTTACACTGATTGTTATGAATTGTAAACTCATAAAGCAGATAATAATTGTAAGTTATAAGTTCAATGCAACATCAGTGACTCCTGATGTCCTCTGGTTTCTTCTTATTTATTGTAGTACAATGCTTCAGCTTTCCAGCCCTGGAACATACCCTGATGCTGAGTGGTTATTTGCATATTGAAACGTTCCCTTTAGTCTGTCCTCCTTCTCAGTGCATGTCCACTTGGTGCTGAGTTACAAGCTGCCAAGGCACTGTGAGAGCTGGGGTGGCTCTTTTGTCAACAGAAGAGGAGCCCTTCCACTGATTCTTGTACCTCCGGCAAACATCTTCCCCCGTGTGGTGGTCGAAAACACTTTACATGACACTTGGGGACATGTTTTTGCAGATTTTAAAACAGAATGGGTAAACAAGAGTGCATTTAGGAGAAGGTGATCTGTCGACGTCTCATTTCCTCTGCCTGAGAACATATCAGCCATCCAGGAAGATGAAAAGGGACCACTACAGTGTTCTAGTGTTCTTTATACCATGAATTCATTACTGCCGTACAATACCAGCTGCTGCGGTATATCTGGCGGGTCCCTACCATGGCCACTGCCTTCTCTGCTGCGCCTCTGGGCTAAATGCTTGGACCCCTTAAGTTTCTGTTTGCCTTTATCTGGATTAAAGGTACCACGGCTAGTAAATTGGGGCCTTTCATCATAAACGCCCTCCAGCTCTGCTGTAGGACAAATCTCTATACTGTCAGAGTAGGAGGTATGAGATGCATTCAGGGCCTGGGCCTGAGGTGGACCTGAGCCTGAGGTGGGGGACTTGGAGTGGAAACGAAAGCCCCGGCTGGTGGCTGAGAAGGGGGACGATGATGGGTGGAAGTGTGACGAGGAGGAGTAGGAGGAAACACTAGAGCAGGAGTCCACGGAGTCCAGGGAGTCAGGCTGCTGCCTGAGGTTGCGGCGTCGGGGGTTCTTCTCGTCAGATCTCCGAGACCAGGGGGACGTCAAAACAGGACCTCTCTCTTCATTGGAATGTAAAGATGAGAAAAATTAGTATTTTTAAAAGTGGCTGATTATTTTGTATTGATTATTTGACGTAGTGCCAAGTGGAGACCAAGATAAGTAAGTTTTATTTGTCAAATATATATTATAACATACCGGAGAATTCAGAGATGATTCCCTCAGAGTCCACATTAAGGTTCTCAGTGCTGTCAGCTGTACCGATAGAGGCCTCCGACTCCAGAGTCTCATCATCTGATGCTCGTGGCTCTAGAGTCAGAATCTCGAAGGTCAACTCCTCCCTGCAGAAGCAAACATTATCCAAACATTATTATACAGCTTACAGTGAGAAAACACAAAACTCGGTAAATACACTTTAGTAAGTTCATTGTTTCTTTTCTTCCAATAGATCTGCTTCCATTTCATTTTGAGCAATTTACCAGGGAACGTAACATTCTTCAAGTGTAGTGACAGTGCTTACTTCTCTTTTTGCAGACTTTCAATTTGCTCTGTCAATACTCTCTCTTCCTGCTGCATGGCTGCCTGCTGATGCTCTGAGATTTCGGGGAACGACTCGGCTCCCTGGTCACCCTCACTCTCTTCTATTACAGCATCCGTCACAGAGGGAAGTCGTGGACTAACTGGAGGCGAAGGGGTGTGGTAGCCAAGTCGCTGTACGTGGCTTTTTCCCTGGGAAACAAATCAATAGCGGATGTTATCTTTTCGCCAAAAAGTAGTTGACAAGCACTAAATAAATAGTGTAGCCATAAAAACTCAATCACAAGCTATGTCTGACCACATAAATGACCACCCAAGCTTATAAACAGAACTACGACGAGACCCAAACTAAAGACACAGTAGAAACAGCACAGTAATACACAACTGTACCTTTTTAGCTGCAAGTCGCTGCATAACACAAAAGTGAGAGTTAAAAAGGAAAAAGTTAATAACATTAAAGGTCACTTTAGGACCTTCAATTTGCAGTTTCTAGATCTCATTATTTCCGCAGGTGATTTCCTGCCTTGATATAGTTTCTTCATGTTCTAATAGATATCGTTTTTCATAGAAGGGATGCTAACAGTGCTAAATTCAATAACGTTAGATGTTTGCTAGGGAAGAAACGGTTTTATAACCTCGGTTCACAATTTAGTCAGAGAAAGTAATAACATTTAAATTTCTCTTTTTAAAATACAAATTAGTTTTAGACGCTAATATAAGCTTACAATTGTACATCTTTCAGAAAAGATGGTTGATGTTTATGCTGCATATACATAATGTAAATCATTTGGAAGCAGTTGTAACATTGCATGATGTTAATGTCCTGCAGCAGTCACAGAAACCATCCTGCCAAAGCGGCTCCATGGTTGGAGAGAAATAAAAGAGCAGGAGCAAAACAAGTGGAGTGATGATTCATGGACGGACATTAATATCTGAACACAAGCAGCTGTGCAGTGATCTGTACCACGACAGTGGCACTGGACGAGGATTTGAGGAAGTAATCCATGGTATGTGTTTCAATACCATAGTGCATGTTATTACCATTGTCCGTTGAATGAGGGTCAGTCTACACTTGGCCTTATTCTCAGCATACTCCAGTGTATTGATGTCCTTCAGTCGCACTTTGTACTTGGTCATCTGTTCACAAATGATAAGTTCTACGCACCTATTGAGAGAAAGAAAGATGCAAAATTATTCTGAAGGACTCAAGATATTTTCCGTTTAACACTGCAAAAGAGGTATAAAGAGTTACTGGAAAATACTACACAGTTTTAGTATACTATGTGCCTTGTATTTCCTCTTGGGCAAAGGCAATGAATCTATTTTAAAAAATGTCATGTAATCTTACGCTGTTGTCTTGCCGATATCCTGGACACTCTTCAGTGGATCAATAGTGTCTGGACAGCGCAGGATACAAGGAGCAAAAACTATGGCCAAGGCATTAGCTGACATACGGTTCGTGTCCTCTTGCAAAGCGATCCTAAAATCATGAATTCAGTGTTACAATACTTCTGTCCAGTCTTATGTAAATGAACACGTGTGTGCCACGTGTGTGCCACAAACTTGTATAATAAATCATAAATGTCCTTGCAGAAAAACTCAAATGTACAAATCACCCACTCACAGCAGAGGGCGCTGTTGTATATTCTCTGTACTACAGCGCCCTCTGCTGCTCAAGTAGTGAAAAACATTCAATCTGATATATACAATAATACTGCATATATTATTATATTCTGAGCAATTTATTAGAGCAGACTTTTTACTACCTGACAAGATGAAATATGAGTCGTTCCAGGGTATTTAGGTGAGTTCTGCTCAGCTGGTCAATAACTGAATACACCCCTCTGATCATCTCCTTTTTATCCTGTAAACCTGTAAACCATCCCGACAAGACAAATCACAGTTTAGTGTTACAGAATCAATATCTTCTTCTGGTATTCACGATAATATTTCTGTATTATGAACCCAATCACTTTTGGACGCCCTTATCTACAGCACCGTTACATGTTGAGCTCTTACCCATAGCACGTATAAACTCCTCATACAGCTCAAATGTCATCAGAGGGTTTGGCAGGTCCCTCAGCCACTGCTTGAAAACACTAGCAATGACATGGATGTTGTAGTCATCCAGATTCATGCTGTCCACATCTGTTTCACCACCAGGACAATGCAGAAAGACCAGAGACCAATAGTTAGTATTCACCTGTAACTCTTCCCCGCCCATGTTTCTCAGGTGTAACATACAGCTGTCATCTGTCAATTGTCTGTAGTAACTGTTTCCCCAAATCACCTATGTCAAGTCCCTGCTTCAGTTCTTTAATCTTATTGGTGGAGCCAGATTTTCGGTATATGCCCTCCGTGTAGAGGCCATGCATCTCAATGTAGTTAATAAGCTTCTCCACCACCAAAGGGACCGTCCGCTCATCGTTCGTCAGGCGAGCAACTTCAACACCGAATTGTCTTGAGGAAAGCTCTGGATCGAACTGTTCAGAGACACAAACATAATAAACTCAAACCGGTCTGCATGGAAATAAAGAGGTACACACACAGTAATACACACCAATGTGTTAAATGCATACAGACATTCCTCATGTTACAATAAAACATATTCTCAGCTCACTAAGTATTGTCTGTTTCTGCAAGCATATAAAGTTCCAAAATGAACACTAGCTACTGTATATAAACCTAAAGTAACAATCAATGGCCTGGGACATTACTGTGTGTGTGCACTACATGGCAGACTCACCTTCTTACTGCATTTGGTGGTCATCTTCAGGCAGCATTTCCTGTGGCAGGCATACCTGCACACTGGATAAACACAGCGGGAGAAATCAAACAGGTCATTCCCATTATCCACAGAAAGGCAGTGCCGCCTCATTATTCAGCAAAAGTTCAGGCAAAGACAAAATGATATCGGCTGAGAAACCTAAGTAGCATTGGCCTGCGTGGAGAAAATACCCTGTCTGAAGGAAGTACAATCTGCCAAAATCTCCTGAGACACAGGGCCACAGACCCCATGAGTCCAGTTGAAAACAATCTGATTAGGGCTGAGGGAGAGAGGGCGGAGCTCTCAGGTCCCAGACTGAGCACAGCTCACCCACAGACCTGTTATGTGAGTGTGTGTTACTTTAGTGTGTCTATGTACAAGCTCATGTGAATGTCTTTGTCTTTGTGAAAGAGAGCGACGTGGTTTAACTGTTAGGCTACACTGTTGGCAGTTTAAAGGCGCAGTGTGTGTGTGTGTGTGTGTGTGTGTGTGTGTGTGCGTGTGTGTCTTGCTAAGTGCAAGTACAAAAAATGCAATCATTTGATTTTCCAACTGTTTCCAGTGGGAGGTGTTTAGGGAGCAAGTCATTGAATACAAGGAAGCTTTATTTTACAAATTTTCTAATCGAGTCAAGAAATGATGGCAAAATCATTCATTCTTAAACGAATGCTCAATCGGTCCTTGTAGTCTAGAAAAGAGGGATGACGTTTGTTCATGAACGCACACATAATGCAGTTTTAATGCTTTAATAATGTTTTGTAACTGAAAAATAGCTCCATTCATCTTAATCAACCACTTAATGAAGACAAGGACCTGTGGATATTTCCAATGGTCTGACGATATGAATGCAGGGTTCATATAAAGAACGGTACTTCCACGTCCAAAGTCCTTTGCACAGCAGGTAAAAACGTATTCCAGACAAATTCTCAAATCTATTGATTTAGGTGTGACATTATGCGTGCATGCTCACATTTGCAAACACAGGCGCGGTCCATCATCCAGATGAGTGAGGAGCAGTATTCACAGTACGTGGGGATGCTGTACTGGGTGGACTTGAAGATATGGCCGTTATGCTCCTCCACCTGGGGACAGCAGTAGAGAACAGATTCATTCAGAGGTCATGTTGCCTATATTTAGACTTTGTATATTGTATCGCCTGTTGAATTATATTCACTAGTGAATTTAAATAATATGATTCTGAAGAGTAAATGACTTGTAGAGGAACTGGCTGATACAGCAAAGTGTTGTCTCTCTTCTATTATGAATATAATCATGTACTTAATCATGCTGAGAACAAAGAAAAACTTACAATGTCTGCATCTTTTTTCCTCCGTTTTTTTCGTTCAGGTTTTGGCATTTGCTGTAGTGAAAAGACAATAAAGAACAACAGCACATGTTGTGGTATTCAGTAGGCATATCATTATATATAATATGTAAGAACTAATTAATCAACATTAACAGGATGTACTGTATACAATTGTTACAATCTCTAAACCCTTTGACCCAATTCAGGCGACAGCTGTAAGCCTAAATACAGATTGGATTTAAGACATAACTTAACATAGAACTATTTTCAACACAACTAACTTCTATTTTGTTACCTTGCTGAGGGTGCTGTCCAAGGGTTTGTACTCAGTCATGAACTCATCCAGGAAGACCTTAAAGGTGTTGACCCAAACTTTGACAGGAGACTCGCGCCAGTCTCTCTGCTCCTGTCGCATGGTCTTCTCCAGAATGTGCTCAAACAGAGCATAGAGATCTTTGTAGCGGATGCTCTTACCATCGTCCATCTGTGGGAGGAGTCGAGGGGGGTCAGAGGAAGAGCACAGAATTTACTAAAATTTACTAGTCTAAAATATCTGTTGTCTTAAATTTAAAAGGCTCATGTGAGCATCACGTACCACCAGTGCTGTGGAGTAGGAGTTAAAGATGTTCAAACGGAATTCCTTCAGAGCTTTTTTAAATACAACGTCCACCATAGTGTCCTTCTTGCCGTCCTCTGTGTCCAAGTCATTGATCTAAATGATGAGAAGAAGAAGAAGATGAATATGTTCTACATGTAAAAGGTCTTAGTTAAAGGCATATTAACACCTTCAACCACTTATAAGGGACTTAGAGAAGGCTGGTGTGACTGTACCTTCTTCATAAGGAAGTCGTCCATGCTTCTGTAGTCGTTGGTGCAGGTGAGAATCTGCAGGGCGTCGCTCTGCCACTGAGCCGACTCCAAAGCCGCACTGCTGATCTTCACACTGCGCCTTCGCTTCACCTTGGGAGAAGGTTCCTTGTTCTCTTTGACGTCTCTGAACCCTCGATCCAACGTCAGATCAGGGCTGCAGGGAGGCGACATGTTTTCCTGACCTGCTGTGTGGCAGAGAAAACAGGTCAGTTGAACCCCAGTGGGAATTAATTAAAAATAACAGAATTTCAACATCCAATATGTCAACTTGGATTATATTGAAGACATTGGCACCTTCTCTCAGTAATGGCCCGGTGTCTCCATAGTCTCCGTCCAGATAATCAGGCCCACAAACCAGCTTTTCTCTGGACGTCTTCTTCTCACTATACTTTGTCTTCCCCCAGAAGCGCATCTTACCTCGAACCCTTTTCAGAAGTAAAACAAAATGAACGAAGGATGAAGGATTTCATAATTTATAAAGAATATTTTTTCAATTTATGAAGAATATTTTTTTATGATGTACTTAAATACAACTTAGCAGTGACGAAGCCCATCTTGAAGAAAAAATAAGTTTGAGGACATGAACGAACCTTCCATCCTGAGAGTTCTTGCGCAGTGGGTCCACTTTTTCCAAATCTCCTGACGACATAGCTTTGTGCAGCTTCTTCCGCTCATCTGAGCCTGCAGGCTGGAGCAACATAATACACAAGATAATATCAAAGACATGGCAAATGGCTGAAGAGAATTATTAAACTTTCCATGCCTGTCTATATTATGACTTGTCAGTAGATGGCAGCATCGCGTCACAGTAGCGTGACAGTATGTTGCAAAGCACTAATCTACGTACTTTTTACAGTTAACAGGGCTCATTACGAGAGTATATCATGAATACTATTGCACAAACTCCCACTTTGGAATATAATAACATAACATGACTTCTAAGGAGTTCAGTTCTAACAGATAGAAGCAGTTTGTTCAGTGGAAAAGAAAGAATCTCCAAGGTTGGACTACAGTGAGGCAACAAGAGAGGAAAGATCACCAAGTGACATGCAAATATTGTTCAGAGAGAAAAACACCGAGAAGCAATTTGAAGAAAAACGGTTAAATCTGTGAGAGAAATAAAGGAAAAACTTTGTTAGAGAAACAACTACATTAAAGGCCGACAGTTTTAAGGGAAACACATTTCAGAAAATGTCCTGCATCCGTCTTGGTTAGTTAAACCAAGCTGACAACTTGAGGGGTGGCGACAGTAAAGGATTTGTGGTCGACACCCTTGGAATCATGTTGTGACAAAATGTGTCAGAATATTTACAATTCAACTGTAACCAGCAGTGAACGGTCAGAATTTCTGTTTCGTTTAATAAAACCGTTGGCAGGCATTTCAAAATGTGTCTTCCACTGAATGATCATCGTTTAAAGAAGAGAGAAGTTTGTTGAATCGCAGTTTGAATCAGACGTATGAAGGAAGTCGATGCTCTCTCTATGCTGTGGGGTTAGACAAGAAGCCACACTTGAAGAAGGCAGAGAGGGCCAGCGTTGGCTGGGATGGTGCCTGTTACCATGTCTGAGTCACTGAAACAGGACCCTCCCAAGCCCGCCTCCGTGGAGCTCTGTTTGGAGAGGGGTAGATTGCAATGCCGGGGGCTGTTGCCATCATAGTCATCCTCGTCCGAGTCGCCCCCAACTGAGAGGATGGGGGCACGGGTGAGGAAGTCGGAGCGAGTCCGTGCCATTCTGGCTTTCTTTTTTTGGCCCACTCTGCCAACCTGGAGTTTACCAGAAGTGATAACAGCAAGTTTAAATCATAGAGAGCTCAGTTGTTTTTAGACCCTGTGGAATCAGTGAGCCTCAGTGCTTTTTGTTCCTCTTGTAGTTCAGATTCCCAATTTCTGTGTAAAATGGGCGGTAATCTGCCAGGCTGAAATAATCCATTCACAACACTAAAATTACACTCTTGGAAAACTTGCCAACACATAAAAAAGTGAAAGCTTGCTTACATCTCGTGCTTTTGTTCCTTTACTGGGTTTGAAGACTGGAGTTGGTCCCTCTTTAGGAATCACTGCAGGTGTCTCCTTCGTCACAGCATCATTGTCAAACCTGAAGTGCAAGTAGGGAAGAAAAAAAGACTATTAAAGGGACACTGCACTAATATTACACACAAACCTCAGTTTCTTTATGGTGATATACGACTCTACAGACAGCCTATGCTACAAAGTTGGATGAGGGCATTAACGAAGCAGATGTTTTTACTGTTAGACGAGCGTGTGCACGTGACGTGATGTCACTTTAAGTGGGAATCACTTGAGTTGCAGAGGCAGAAAGACGAGTGGCAACTTGAGCTAGCGCTCAGCTTGAATGACTAGAAAACAAAACACAGCAAAATGGAAAGAGCTTCTCTGCAACTGATTGTTATAGAGACACTAGAGGCTGTTTTCATGCTTTTACTTCAAAATCTGGCGACTATCAGCATCACATTTACTGCAAATCGTAACAGGACGCCTGTTTGTTTTTTTTGCTTTTGATTGTTTCAGATGTGTCATTGTTTGGCTCAAATACAACGTTCAGATCATCTAGTGTGAAAGTCATTTATTGTATACAGTGACCTAGAAATAATTAAGGGAATTAAAAGCAACATGTTAATTCAATACTCACTGAAAAAATGTCACTTTGTCTTTTGGAGAGAAGAAGATGTTGCCTTGCTTTTCTGTCATCCCGACTGCAGTGCCCTGATTATTTTGCACCTTCTTGCTTGCTGCTCTGACTCTGGTCACTCCTCCATCTTTGGACTCCAGCGTGAGTTTGGGTACCCAGCCCTCAGCAGCAGGCCGGCTCTCCTTGCGTCTTTCTTTGTGAGCAGGTGGAGGAGGCAGCTGCGGATGAGGGGCACTTCTCTGCACGTCTACGTCAGAAGATGATTGAACGGATGGAGCAGTAGAGTCTGACTGGGTTCTACTATGAGGAGCAAGTCCTGACGTCCTCTCAATTAGCAGAGAGCTTGGTCTGACCTGCTTGATGGAGGTTGTTCTACGAACGTCTTGTCCACCCTGCCGGCTTTGTTGTATCCTCTGCAGAGCCTCTCCCCGGTGCTTCTCAAACATGTCTCTCTCAAACTGAGCAAAGAAAAGCCGCTGACGCTCCAGCACTTCTTTCTGCTGTCTTATTTGCTCCATCATCTCCCTCTCGTTCTGCTGTTGCTGATTACGCTGCCTCTCCTCCTTCTCCTCGTTCAGTCGTACTAGCTTCTCTATGACAGCCTGGTCAGCCTTCGGGACAACAGTGGGAACAGGGACGGGACTTTGAGACACAGGAGCTGATCCTGGTGACGGCTCCCCTGTCTGGGCTGACGAATCATAAAACTCTACAGAGGGACGGATCATATCGCTCATTTCTTCGCTTAACGGGCTTTCTTTCTGCATGCTGATGACCACCACCACCGGTCGACGTGCTGACTCTCGCCTCTCTTTAAGGGGTTTGACAGTGGCGGGTGTGGTGGTTGCAGAGAAGGCTGCCTCTGTGTTGTGCGTCGGCTCATCAGGAAGACGGCGAGAGACGGAGCTGCTCTCGCTGACAGGAACGTAAAAGGTGGGGAGGTAGTTTTCGATTTTGGGCGGATGTGTGGCAGACAGGCCTGTTATCATAGGCTGGTCCTGGCTGGCAGAGTGGCCGACTGCATCAGAAACCTCCACCTGGCTCAGTTCATCTGGCTGTGGGCTTATGGAGATAACCTCCTCAACAGGCTCTGATACTGCAGCGACGGAGACAGGAGGGGAGAAATAGTCCTCGCTATCTGTCGCCTCCTCTGTTGCTTTGGGAGGGTCATCCATACTTAAAAGCTCAAAGCTGCCTTTGGAGCTCTGGCTATCAGGTGTGCCCTGGGGGGAATACAGAGGCGGTGTGGCGGGGGGCACGAACTCAACAGACCAGCGTCTTTCCTCTGAGGGGGAGGAGGATCCACCACTGGTTGCCCGGACCTTGAGGAGCTCCAGACTGAACTTGGCCTGCTCCAGCTCTCGCATACGCCTGCTCTCTCTCTTCGACCGCGTGGTTTTCTGGCTGGGCTCATCCAAAGCTCCGGCTTTCTCTCGCACCACCACGGAGGACGTCGAGACTGAGGCAGGAGCTTCTGAGTTTGCTGTAAATGAGCTCTCCGTTGTACGGTCATGCTCTCTTTCCTCTTCTTCCTCCTTAACTTCCCCATCAAGGTTGCTGAGGATTTGGAGACTCCTTTCCCGTTCGTCGTAGGAACGATCCTCCCAAGTGCTGAGGTCCATTCCCATGATCGTCTCAGGGGACTCCTCCTCTTCTGGGGAGAGGCTCACCTGGCCATTCTGCGTCTGAAGCAGCTCGTCCTGTCGCTCCTTCTTCAACTTCAGCTCCTGCTCTCTTAGTTTCCTGCAGCTGTTGATCAAAAAGGCAGAGTAACAAATTAAGCTACTGTCAAACTGCCTCTTAAAGTAGCAATTTACCTGGATGAGATACAATTTACACAACTAAACAAATTGTAACTACTTGAAATGATTTCAGAAAAGTTGGAAGCTGGTATAAAACTTCTTGCTCTGGGCAGCTCGGCTGAGTGTGGAGCGGCTTTGTGTTGGATTGCTTGCGTAACAGCTCCAACCAAGACTGGAGTGTTAGCACACTGAACAATGACCAAATACACTGAAAAAAACAGTGTGCAAAGACTAATCTGTTTTCTCAGCAGCTTGATCACGAATCATGCAGTCAATACCCACGATACCTATTTTTAGATTGTTAAGCTTCAGTGGAAAATGTTTGCTTTGGTTAAACACAGCATATCTAAATTTATATATTTCTAGCAACAGAGAAATCAGACTGGTGTTATTGCTAAGAACAAAGTGGTTTTGCACCTGTAATGTGGCTTACCTCTGTCTGGCCAGGTAGCCTCTGCTTATTGTCTGTAGTTGCACCACGGCAGCATAGAGATGTAAGTAGGCTTCTCTGGTTCGGTGACAGCGCCAGGCTGCCTGAATGACCAGAGCTGCTGTACAGCGCCGACAGAGCCACAACCTACAGGCCCTCTGGAGCACCAGCGCAGCCTCCCTCCACAGCCTGAACCTCTGACGCTCCCTGTAACCCCGCCAGTGTGTCTGCAGGCACAAAGCTGACACCTCCTGGACATGATTGTAACTGTCCTCCTCTTCTTCAGTGGGCCGGTAAAAACGCCACCATTTCTGTAAAGGAATAAATCAGGATGATCTTTACACAATGGAAAGATGAGATATATTGAATTGAGGATCAGACCCGTGATGAGGACGAACACTGTACCTGGATGCATATCGCTGCTTCTCTCATCCTGACAAACTGCTTCCTCTCCAGCTGTGCTCGGAACCGCTGCTGCAGCATGACGATGAGCCTGAGAACTTCACTGTGGAGTAACGCCTGCAGCCGCTGACGCTCGGCCTCCCGGAGAAACACCTACGAGGGGGAACCGCGATGAAGCCAGAACAGGTTACAAGCAGAAGGATGTCTGGCGGTGCGAAGAGGTATAAATACAGATTCCCTCAAAAAGACCTGCAGTCACTCACAGGCACACACACACAAACCGATGTTTGACAATGAGACAGCCCTGACACGTCGTCACAAGAATGTCAGGTATGATCTTCTAATTATATAAACAACATCCAAACGGCATGGACCCCCTCATCCAATATGACACCATCGTTCTCCCATATACTCAACTTCATTTCTGTCTATGTAATTCAAGAAGTTATTAGCTTGAGCAATTTTAAAACCCGACATTGTGACTAAATCTATTTTGGTTTCTGGGAATGGCAGCAGTCTCCTAAAAGGTCAACAGGCAGCAGCAGCAGCTTAAAATGAAAGATATAAAAGCATATAATTATCCTCAATGTTGCCGTGAACTGGAACCAGAGGAAAACCCTTGTAAAATCTACCTACCTTTTATTTTATACATTTAACTTAATCAACCCTTTGGCCTCTTTAACGATGTGTAAAATAGTTTCTGACAGCTGAACTGCACAAAATCTGTTAATAATTACGATTGCAATGATTTGTATGATTGTGTATGATTTACAAATGACACCGTAGGACAGAAGTCAATACCATTGTCTTGCCAACTTGGTAGCCATCTGGTGCCAGGTCCAGCTGGTCCAGACACTGCTGGATACCCTCTCTGGTAGCACAGGTGCTCTCTGGGAGCAGCACACAGAAATGATGGACAAAATCCTAGGAGAGAACAAGAAAAGGTGTTAAGCATCTTATCCCGACTGGATGTTGTAACATGTGAACAAGATTTCTGAACAGTAACCGATATGTGCTACAAAAAAGGTTTAATTCAATGGATTTCCAAAACACATCTTATCTAAGACTGATTGTAGGAATAATATAAACATAGCTAATATGTAACAAGAGTCCATCAGATTTATAAAGCCTTGAGAACTCAAGGTTTGTTTGATAAATCTTAATCACTGTGTACAAGAGCCTCAGTCCCACTCCCACAAATGGAGGATGACACACCCTCATCAGCTCATTACTAAATAAACTGCTACTGCTGTTCATTCCCTCTTTTGATGTGGCGATGAAAAGGACAAAATAATATCAATCAAGCTATTTATTCTTGGGTTTCAGCTGCGATACCAACAAGATGATACATGCAGAGGCAAAGTGACTGAAGCTCTGAATTCAGCTTCCGGGACCTGGATGAAATGCTAAGATACGCGTTAGTGCGCACAATTCAAGTGTGCGAGCGACAGGTCGGGGAGAGGACACCCCACCTCTCTCCAAAATAGACGGCCTCTATGGCTTAGGTCTTCTATTCTTGTTTGGCCAGGTCTTCTCACAGCGCCAAAGACGTCACGACTGTCATTACACAAAGCCATTAATCACAGCCGCGTCTGTTTATAGCTCACAATGACGGTCACATGATCACAGGTGTGTCTCAAAATCAATCAATAATCACATTATGTGGGAGACGTAGTTTCACTATACAAAACAGATAAATTAATGTTGTGAGTATACAGCCTCTATACATCTGGCCCTGGTGTAACATCTCCTGCACAGAAACCAAGGTGGAACAACATGTGGTTTCAGGTATAAGTCCATGCTGCCTATATTTGCAGGGGTTCAATCATCATGGCATGAATATGCTGAACACCCACTCTTCAAACTGAGGCCCATTGTGTGAAGTGAATCCACTCTGCATCCTGG
Source organism: Macroramphosus scolopax (assembly GCA_901007825.1). NCBI lineage: Eukaryota > Metazoa > Chordata > Actinopteri > Syngnathiformes > Centriscidae > Macroramphosus > Macroramphosus scolopax. The sequence goes on from CAAKHC010002431.1 coordinate 31,377, forward strand.
GCTGTAGGGGGTGGATGGGGAAACAGATCCTGTGTTTATACAATTACAAGCACGGGGAGTGTTTCAGAGCCCCGAGGACAATGGAGAAGCTCTGTTCTGAGGAGTTTGGACACAGCGGAGTCATCGAAAGTGATACCATGTCCAAGATATTTCTCATTAGTGCTGACCGCAGCACTAAATATGTTTGGAGGAATTTCTGCTAAATGAGGAATTCTGATGCTCAAATGAAAATCATCAGAATACAGTGTTACGTGTTTATATCTTATCTCCTCGGGTCAGCTGCCTCAGAATAAAATGTTATAATAATCTCTTAGCTCTGAGATATTTTCTGCTTCAGTCCAAATATAAAAGTGAGTAAAGCCTTTGGATTATCACGAGTGACCAGACAGTCGTGGAAGATGAATTATTACTATTTTGATTCTTAAATGTATTCGTTACCATTGTTTCCTATAGCATCATTAACATCAGCATACACAGCTTAACAGCTAAATACCACTTTAGTTAAGCTCGATATGATTCATGATTTAGTAAGTAAACATTTTAATAAACTAGCATAGTGACAAGATCTGCACCGAAAACACCCAACGCCACAAAATGGAAATACATGTAGGAAGAACTGAGCTGACCAGTGAGCCCCTCCCAGATGTTCTGGTCACTTCCAATCAGCATTAAACATGATCTGCTGCATTAGTCACACGTTTCCAGCAGGGTTGACATCATTCTCATGAGAGCCAGCGCAGTAAATTGCTGCCACTTCATACAAGTTGCTCTCGACATTACACACGATGAATCCTGACCCCCCCATCAACATCTGCAACATGTTTCTGAGGAATTCATCATCCAGCCGCTGGACTCATGGAAAACCTGAAGATGTCATTCATGTTTTGGGATTTAAATAGTGGGATTGAAAACATATCTGTGGTCTGGCCTGCACAGGGGGAACATTAATAGGATCTGCAGATGGACCCCGTTTACCATCTGGATACCAAGTGTTTGTTCCTGGATAACCTGAGACTATTCTAGACCGAAGAAGATCAGATATCTGAGGACTGCTGTAACTCTTAGGGAAATAAAGACATTAATGTCACATACAAACTCAGTTTACTATTCACAGGGAGGACTTAGCCTGTTTTCTGTAGCTCTCGATGAGCTGATGATGATTTACAAACTGGGGCAGTTACTTGGCACCATTGTTTTACGAATATAAACCTTGCAAGTCACCTTAGACATATAGAAGTATGATATGAAACTTCCAGAGGGTCATTGCAGTTGAAATACCACCAGAGATATTTTGAAATACTGTCAACAAATAGTATGTATTCAGAGTCTAACTTGAGTAAAAGTATGCAAGTGCACAAGATGTTTAAAGGGTTTTCTACAGTGAGAATCTTTGACGTTACCTTGAAGCTGTATTTGATGCTGTAGCCGGACTGACGGATGCGCACTGTCTCCAGCATACCCGTGTATCGCAGCTGCCTCAGCACCAGGTTATCATTAAACCATAAGGGCAGCTGAGAAAGAGAAGGTAGATTAAACAAGAAGAGGAGAGGGGAAAACGACAAAAGAAAGAGGGACAGGCGGGAAATGATGAACAGCTTTAGAGCAGATCAAACATCGAGACAAACATCGTGGAGGCGGCTTCAGTCTGGTTGATCACACTGTACCTTGTCAGCATTGGAACGGATGCACTTCACAAAATAAGGCTCAGACTGTCCGAGGGTCTCCATTAGCTTATTGAGAGAGGCCTGCAGAATGAGACATGAAAACAAGACAACACGTTGGACAGTGCAAAGCCAGAGCTCAACAAGAAGACAGATGGTTTTGTTACTTGTCTCCTGTTTGACAGGCAGCAGTCGGGGTCAGGTGGCTTAGCTAACTGTGAATAACTCCCCTTCTATCTGCCAGTGAGATTAAATGTGCTGCCTGGAATCATAAATTCTAGAAAAATACGTCTACGTAAGCATGCAGTTCTGTGGGAAAACAGAAACCATGTGTAGTATTTCCATGCGTGTGTCTGTGTGTAAACACTTGCACATGTGTGTCAGCATGCGTGTGCCATAATTCAGTGGCAGGAGGAATTCAGTCTCCTCCCCCTCCATGGGAGATTAAAGCAATCAGTGCAGCACAGGATGTGGGAAGTGAAGTCATACACACACTGGCTGCAGGGCTGCGTGCCAGAGGGGCCTCAGCTCATCGCACTAACAACAACCAGCACACAGTCCACTCGCAGAGAAAGCAGCAAGGAAACAGCAGTTTTTGGCTGCTGAAATCTTTTGTCATGTCAGTGGGTCGCTGACACCTTTGACCACATCATAAACAAATCTGTTGTGAATGGTTCGGTTGTGATCCATCACCTTTAACGACTGTGCAGTCCTGGAAATTACTGACAAATGATGCTAAGACAAAGAACAGAGCACCTGTCTCAATATTCTCTGGTCTCGAACACTCTCACTTTGTGAAATTGTTCCGTCTAATCTCCTAATCTCCCACAGAGACAATAGCAAGGACTTTTAGAAAATGGTGCGTCAGTGACAGAGAAAAGGCCACTCTCACCAAATACAACGTATTCTCTTATTAAACCTTAATATATTTCTCACATTAAATTCCCAGACATGATGTCATGCATCTAAGACCTTTGGGTGGGTTTGTAAACTACGTAATGGACTGTGAAAACAGGGATTAGACAGTGGATAGTAAAGGCCGTTGGCAGACAGAGAACTGGAGGGATGATTCCATCCACCGCCTGTTTTATGGGACACACCCTGTTTTTATAACGTTCCCATCTGGTGGGATATTCACAGTCCAACTCAGGCATATCGTGTTATTTGTACACAGAATGGTGAACCCCAGCGTGCGTCTCACCTGGAACTGTGCGCTGATACTGGGAGGTTTCTTCTTCTTGTGGAGGTGAAGCAGTGACTTGGTGATGCGGTCATGAAGCGTCAGCTTGCTGAGGTACTTCAGTGACTTGACGTTCAGTAAGTGCTGTAGTTAGAAATGATCGTAGAACATCGTTTAGCAACACTAAATTACAATACTTGCGTTCTAATAATATTAGATAATGTAAGATGTTAACATGTAAACATCCTGCTTTGTACCTTCGGAAGAACTGGCTTAGATTTGTAGTTCTTGTTCCTCCTGTGTATAAAAATATCAAAGAACAGAAAGTTAGTCCAGTAGTTATCAACTAAATAATGCTTCCATTGTATTTGTATTTCAAACAACAGGTGGGAAAGGTGTCAGTAAAGGGTCAACAACCATTAAATTAGTTCGAGCAAATCTTCCACAGTGGGTCGTATCTGAGTCAGTGATAATGAATTCATCCCTGTGGGGAAATTCTCTTTTCAATTGCTCCCCACTGCAGAGAGGTCAGAGGTCAAGGTCAGCTATGGAGCAGCACCCTGGAGCTGGGACGAATGCATTGACTGCTGAGGGACAGTTAAACAGGGCAGATGTTCACGGAGAATGGGTTTGTACTTGAGTCTTTGAATAAGTAAGAACTTTTCGGGAGAGCGTCAGAATAAACTGAAAAGGGATGTAATGCCCTTTATTTATATAGGACACATTGGAGAGCAGAGGAAAAGAACATAAACACAAACTAATAACAGAAAAGAGGATTACACAAAGCAAGTCTAAACAAGTGAATCCTCTGTTTTTTAAAAGTGTCTGCAGATATTACATCCCAAAAGTTGAGGAGCCACGACATCAAGAGCTCCTCTCCTTCAGCTTTAAGCCTTGACGGAGGAACATCCAGCAAACCCTGATCAGATGGTGGATCTGTAATGTAGGCAGGTGTCTGAGCATTTAGAGCTCTACAGCTGATCACAAGAACTTTAATTGCATTCTGAATTTGATTGGGAGCTGGTGAGGAGCATCAGGATCAATGTCACAGCACCTTTTGGGGACCTGGTCAGGAGTTTTGCAGCAGTATTTTGGACAACGAGCCAATGACGAGAAAACAAACAAAAGCACAAAAAAGTAGCCTAGTTCCAGTCGGCAGTAAAACACTCGTACAAACGTCAGCGTAAAGGCTGAGGACGCTTGTTGCTACTCACATGAGGATGTCGTGGGCTCTCTCCAGAAGCTTGCTGCTGGCAGAGTTCACAAAGATGCCGTCTTCGTCCGTGGCAGAGCTGCTAGAGGACAAGCGGCTCTGTCGACCCCCACGCCCATTCCAGCCCAGGCGTGGAGAACTCCTTTGGAAAAACAAACACACAGACTAGAAAAACAGATTCGGTTCTGAAAGTCCAGTTCATTTTTATAAAGAAACGGATGCCTTCCAGATTAAGGGAACTTTATTATAATACACTCATTCGTCAGGTGCTCAGACAGAATTGATCATCAAACTCTATAATAGATACAAAGACAGTCATAGATCCTGAAGGTAGAGACAGCTACAACAATAGTACGATAAACAGCTTTCCTGGTTTTCCTAAATTCATCTCAGTATTGTATAAAGAGTAAATTGTTTTATAGTATTTTTTTTACTTCAACATACTTTTCTTTTACACCCTGCAAGTAACATATTTCTTTAATTATATACGGTTGTAAATAGGAATGTTTCCTGGTGTGTTTTTCCAACATATGAAAGTGTCCAGCAGGGGCGCTATACTTCATGTTTTTCCCTGCGAGAGGGAAATTACTCCCACAGAATGTGACACAGTTTACTGAAGCCTCACAGGGTTTAAACCTCAGGCCTCAAGGTGAAACGTAACCACCTGCCCAGAACACAAACATCAACACAGGCGGTCAGGTCACGGTTAAAACCATAAACCAAGCCGAGCTATTTCAGCCCGGAGGAGAGAAGAAGTGACAGCAGATGAGAAGAACAGACGGAGGAGGGGGAAGGAAAGTAGAACAATTGAGGAATTAAAAATGATCAAGAAACAGAGAACAACATCACTGATGGTCGGAACCAGAAGGGTTCATAGGTTCAGCAGGAGCAGCAGATTCAGCTGTTCACAGGAGCACTGGGCACTGAGCTACCAACGGGGGGGTTGGATCAGTCCTGGAAACTAAATGTAGTGGGACACCAGCTTATTGAGAGGTTTTAATGAAAAGTCCATACAGGTGAAAAGGTTGAACTTGATATGTAGATCTCTTCTGGAAGTCCAGCTGCTGGGGTTGAAAACTGAAGCGTTAGGAAGTGTAAAGAAACACTTCCTACTGATAAGTAAAGTGAGTTTAAGCCTCTTCAATCTCAGTGTTGGCATTCTGTTTGCTCAATGTTTTAAGCTCCTTCTGCACATCTGAGGCACCAAATAACTCATTTCCAGGTCAACTGGAACACATTGGCTGACAGTGCTGCAATCTTCAAACTTCACTAACTGTGGTTTCGTTTAATCTTCTTCAACAGACAAACCTCAAAACACTGCATATTCACATTTAAATATATTGCAGATGCCAACAATAGAAACAGAGGTATGACTGGTGTTTCCATTACTTTTAGTCTCTCTGAGGCTACATAGACACCTAGTGCAGTGCTCCACTATCCAGAACATATGATTTGAAATACCAGCCTGTATTACATTATCGTAAATTACATCAGATGGGCCCCAGGACGCAAGTGTAAATCACACCCTTAAACAATGCAGGAGGATTCCTTTGGGCTACATTCTGGGCTTTTCAGTATCCTTAGGAGTATAATCTAGGACGACACACTACAATTAGTCATAAAGAATAAGCATCTGTTTACATCTGGTCTGAGATATAAAGCAGAATCTCTCCCCAGTTGATCATCACTTCCACTAAGGGTGATGCACAATATGGCCTTTGTGATGACTGTTTATCTTCATCCTCTCTGTGAGAGCCCAGTGAAGCACTGCTCTGTCCGCTGCTCCGTCCGCCAGACAAGCACCCTGCAGGGACTGAATATTTATCGCTCCCTGGGCACTTCTCCCTGACGCATAGCTCCGATTTTACATCACAGAGGAAGCAGCTGCACGGGGTTCAGAGCTCTATTAGTATGTGGAGGATGAGTGTGCACAAGTGTGAGTGAGCGAGAGAGGGACAGCGAAGGAGGGCAGAGGTTGCAAATCACATTAGGGGGGGATTTTAACAGCCCCGGACCGAGCTACTGTGCAACAAAAGCTGTCATGTATGACTCGCTGTGTGGTAGCAGTTGTGGTCGCGGGCTGCTAATCTCACGGTCCACAACTAATTAGAGGAGGAGGTGGTGGACCAGGGTCTCAGTAGGATGTACGAGCGCAACGCCAAGGGTCACTGCAGAGTCATCCCTCTTATTATCTTCAGTTTTTCCAGGGTTGAATATCAACCCTGTGCATTACATCACAGACAGGTGCTAATGTCGTCTACTAGCTCCCACACGCACGGTATTTCTGCGGCTGTTCATTCCATCATGCATTTCCAATGACAAGCGATGATTTAGCAGCAATACACTTTTTTAATAAACCTCTTCGAGACAAATAGAAGCAGTGATTGTTTGAACACACCACGAGACAAAGCCCTGACAGACTCCTACCGTGGTGACTTCTCGTTGATGGTGTTGCTCCCCTGAAGGTCTGACAGCGGTGTACGTGGACTCTTCCTGTTTACACCTAATCACAAACAGACAGGATTGTATGAGGAACACACAAAGACATTCGGTCTTACACGGACATTCACACATTCAAACAACTCAGTCTTTCAAAAGACATCACACACTTTTCACAGTCCAGTGTTACTGTAGTGAATGTTACGTGCCTTTTCATTGCAAATTTAATCAGCTGCAGATGATTTGATAATCAATCAAGCCTGTGAGGTTAATGATGAGTTAGTGTCAAATTATGGAAGATGATGTTAAATGTGGAATGTAGGTTTTGTCCTCATTTGAACAGAATTAAAACTGCAGGCAAACTGGGGGCATTTGGAAAGATTCTGAGCAGAATGTTTTACAGTGTTTACTAGTCTGATAAAGCCGGGCTGGGATTCGCCCGCAGTTAGTTGCTGGAGGAAGTGATAAAACTTGTATACCAACAACTATTCTGAGCCTACAGCCTGAGCTTAAAGCCTGATGAGCGATCTAGGGCCGACTTTAAACTGATTTGAGAAAGTATTTCATCAGGTCACTCAGGGTTATTGGTGCACCGTTTTCAGTTACATCACTATGAACATTTACACTCTCATCTGGAGCTGCAGGGTAGCACAAAACAGGACACACAAACACTGAGTGGCATGAAATATATGCAGGCAAATTTGAAAAGGAGTACGAGAAACCACAAAACATAAAAATCTCCGTATGACCTGCACCACATTTGAAGACACCAAAGCCGCCCGTTGAAAGCTAATGACAATAACATACATGTCTGTGTCCCAGCTACGTCACACACCCCATCAGTCTTCTATCACCATCAGCAGCTTATGTGATACAAGTTGGTTGATTTTAGACATGTGATGTGGTGATCAAGCAACTAACCCCGATGCCGAAACTACCAATCCTGGACTTAAAAGCATAGCTGTGCACTAATATGGATAAAAGTGATCTCACCTGGAAGTGCTACTATGTCTTTTCCACCAAAGTAACGTTTAAGGAAATGCGCACCACATCCATGCATTTCTTTGGTGTCTTTCTACTAACACCGTGAGTGACGTGATGGCTGAAGCATGCTTGTAAAAACAACGTGCAAGACGAGACTGAAACAAATGCATGCAGGTGCATAATGCTAGGACGTTAAGGGAGACAGTGGGAGGGGAGACCAACAAGCATCTAGTCTAATCATGGGAAACAAGAGTAGTGAACAAATTCACAAAGCAGAAAATGAAAACTTTGTGAAATGATGTCTCTTTATATTTTGGTGTTATGATCTGATTTCTCTTGGCTTGACACCAGCTGCAGTACGGTGCAGTTATGTTGATGTTGGTTGGCCTCATCCCTTCACAGGTCATAGTCTGACATGAAAGTAGGAGGAGTTATTGTTGTATTAGCAGCCTTACTGTGCTTCTCCTCTTTGCATCTCTGCAGGATCTCTAAGCTTCTCTGATGCACAGGGTGCTGCAGAAAGCTAAAACTATCCACTCTTTTCAAAACTGCACAGGGAGCAGCGTCATCATGCCCTTGGAGAAGCAAAAACAAAAGAGAAAGAGAAGAGAAAAAAAAAAACAAAGAAATACGAGGGGGGGAAGAGAGAGAGATAAATGAAAGATTAAATAGTGAAGAAGAGATCAAGAGATGCAGTTGTCTACTGGAGAGAAACCTGTGCATGACATTCAGGAAGAAGATGATACGAACATTCAGAACCGCCGTTGGTGGCGGTAGTGGGATGTTGTCTATGTAACAGAAGAGCGTTTAGGTGCTGGTGCCTCCAAGGAACATCCATACAGTCTCTTCAAAAGATATTATATATAACAACAAGTCAGCCCGCATGAATTTAACTTACCAGAATTACCACCTCAAGGTTTTATGCCACTGCTAATTTTACAGTGCACTACAATGTCAGTCAATTTGACCTTTGACCTTTCTGATATAAAATGTCATCACTTTCTCCTAATCATATGAACTCCTAAGTTTTGGCCCAAGCTGTGACCACAGAATTCCAACTATCCCAGATTCCTTGAGGTTTCCCTGTGATATCATGCTGATTGGAATGAGGCCTGTGGCCACGGCTCTCACAGATGTGGACGCATGTGGAATCTGTTCTGGAACACGACATCTGTGCAAGTCAAAAATATAACTTTTATTTTGAAGACGTGTACTGGAGGTTCCTTTGGGCGACACTGACATCATCAGAGTTTGGTTGGAGGGACTTGTAAAATATATCTGAAGAATTAGCATAAACATGAACATAAAAACATCTACACTAAAAGTTTAGGAAGGATCAAGATGTTGCAGAGGAACATCTGACTCCTGCAATGACAATGCTGAGAGATCTGACAGGAGGTTCTACGGCACATCAGGCACAGCTGGAGTGAATCTAAGACAGAAGGCATTCATGTAGAGTGAAAGTTTAGAGAGAAAGTAACAGCTGGTGTAAATACATGGCAGCACTACAACTACAGAACGATTAATGAGGAACAGCAGCTAATGCAGCACAAAATAAGTCACACTGGCAGTAAAGCAACCGACGATGAGGTAGGTTGCTTTACAACATTTCAATAGTTTTGTATGAGAGCAGAAACCATCATTCCCTCCTGTCGTAGTCTGCTAGTTTAATGCCATTTGTCTTGTACCAAGAGTTGATGAATGTTCTTCCCATCTTTATCTGCTTCTTTCGTCTTTCTACGTACTCTCAGACATGTGAGCGCTCACCAGTCTTCTTCTGCGTGTGTCTCTTCCCAGCCTGTCTGAAAGCCACCAGGGCCCTGAAGTAGGCTCGGAGAACCGCCCAGCGGAAGGTAGCTGAAGGATCGATACCGATCAGACTGCAGATGAAGGCGTTCTTGCTGCTCTTCAGCAGAGCCACGATGTCCGGCCGCATGTGGTCCGTGTTTTTCTCCCTGAAGTCCTGTGTGAGAGCGATTCAATGAATCTTTGTTATAATGCTCAAGTTCGCTTGAGGGTTTCTTTTAATCTAAGAAGTGTATTTGTCCTGGTTGACAGCACGTTAGGCAGTCAACCACGGCTGCAGTTCACACCACAAACAGCTAATACAACGAGGGACCTGCACAATAGGGGAAATGGACCATGAACTGCCAGATTGATTGAGTGGGAAATATTTAATCCAACCTATCCAACTTAATTAACAATATCCAAGTTATACACTATATTATCATTATGATACATATTCAATTATGCATTCAAGTTGATATCTTTAACACATGTAGAGCAAAACAATCCAGAGCACATCAGTTATTGGAGGAGGCTACATGTCAACATGTGAGAAACACAAACACTAGAGCAGTAAAATGGAGACTTTGTCCTTTCTCTTCCTTTTCTCTCCCATTAATGGGGGGATGGTGAAGTGAAGCGAGGGTAACACTGACCTTGACACCATACTTGACCTTGCCAGCATAGTGTTTGATAATGAAGGCGGGCTCCATGACAGCAGGGAACTCGATGTAGCTATTCCCCTCATGCTGCCGCTTGAACTTATCCAACAGAGTCTGGTTGGTGGCCTGTGGGAAGCTGAAATGAAGGAGGAGAAAGTTACGTTTTTAAAACGCAACATCTTGGCAAACTGTGGAACAATGTGCTTCTTACATCTGCTGTTAAATGAAACCATGTTAAGAAAGGAGCTGTGCAAAGGAACATTTTTTTAAAGCTGCAGTTTCATCACAAATACTGCGTAAATCACGTTGAGAATATTCTGATCCATCACGGTCTATCACGACAAGGCTGGACATAAATCAATGTTTCCTAACCAAGCCAACAGTCTTATATTCGAGTCCTGAACACTGCTACCTCACCACGACCTCCAACAGGCCGGTGGAAACATGGCGAGTTAATGAGATCTGACTTGCAACCGGTTTGACATCCCATCCTGTGACGCCACAGTTTGAGGATTATCAGTATAAACTGATACTGGCTTCCTTTAATATCAAGAGAAAGAAACTCTGCAGAAAATCAACAGATTACACAAACAGAAGAGGGAGGAATGAGACACCAGGGGTTTGGGAGGGGGGTGAAATCTGAGCTATAACAACACCACAGCCAAAACCTTTGTGTTTCCAGCTATTTAAAGTGGGAGGAATCTGATTCAGAGTCCAAATGGAGAACAAGGGGCAGTCAGAAAAGGAAATACTGTGATCAGAATCGCTGCAGTGCTGTCATCAATGCATAAGAATTTAAAAAGGTAAAATGCTTCTAATGTCTTTAATATCAGAGAATCCATCTTACATTATATCTTTGCCTCTATTTCTATATAATATGAGAAGATATAAATGGACATTTAGCTACTTTTGCATATATGAGAGACGGGTCGGTCTGACTCACTTGCACTCTTCATCCAGCAGGTGGAACAACGCTGTGGGCTTCTTACTGATCAGGTTGATGCAGCCTGTGTTGTCGATGTAGTCGATGTTCCGCCAGCAGATGCCCTCCGCCCTGTACTCCTCCTACAGGAGGAACAAAGTACAAACAGCGAGCTCAAATGATGATACTCAAACGACTCCGAGGAGCTAATAACTAAACAAAGGGCTTTTTTTAACACGTCGATAAATTAGAGGAAAAAAAAAATCTATTTCATATTCATTATATTCGTTTTTAAGCAATAAGAAAGGTCAAATAATATTCAGTTTCAGATCCAATTTGTTGCTGCTCCGACGTGCTGGAAGACACTTCAGATCTTTCTGGCCTCTTGCTGCGTCAATAATAAGAGAAGCATTTGAAGCATTTAGCGATGTTCTTCCCCGTGCATGTTGTTTTCCTGTGTTCCTGGGAAAGGGATTTAGCCAATAAAGACCTTAATCTAGGGGATGTTTAATAAAAATCACTGGAGTCCCGTTTCCCGTCTCTCTTCACTTGTTAGCCTTAAGTGAGAGTCCTGAAAATGTTCAAGTTAATTATAGATGTTTAAGATAATTTCTGTGCTGAAGACAATCGCGTTCACCTTCTATTGTCACGTCATCATTAGATAGAAACAGATGAAGTTGATACTTCAGTTAATGACTACAGACCCTTTAAATGGGACAGACCTGTAAAAAACAAATATTTAGAGAAGTTCAACACAACAGCTACAAAGATGGATATTCATTTGTTTTAATTAATTTCTTAAGTTTTCCAAGAAACACCTTATTTGTATCTAAATGTCTTCATGTTGTAATCACTTCATGGAAGCAGGGTAAGACCTGCCAGAAACACCTGTATGATGTGATCCAGTGTTGCACCCCATCAGTGACTGTTTGTGAAGCTCACTGACTTCAGCTGGGTGCTGACTCAACTCTTTGGTAATCACCAGGCTGCGGTTTGTGGGCGTGTTATTTTGGATCTCTTCACAGTGTACAGGATATTGTATCCACCCCCTCTACATGCTTGTAAACCATCTCCCCCTAACTACTGTGATTCACTCTTGCTTTGACTCAACCAACACGTAAAGAACAACATGAAACTCATTTAGAGTTCTCGATACTTTGTTCAGTAATACCGAAACAGCACTCGTGTTACCACACTGATGTGTGTGTCTGTGTGAGTGTGGTCATGTGATGTTTGGGTATACCAGGGGTTCAAAGTGACTTGTTTTGGAAATGTTCTACAGAATATGAGCAAGGGACGGATGAGAAGCTAATCTAATAGTAATTATTCATTACCGCTGACATCACTGTCTTTGAAGATTCATTTCTGGATGTAAACAAATAAGTTCCAGTCCGGGCTGACAACAAACTAGACCTTTGAAAAACAGCAAACACAAGCTATTTATATTGAAGCACATATTAATGCTCCCTTGGCCTTATTTGTTGAAGCTCTTGAACAGTTATTGTGTTTGTTGTAAAAACTTTAAAGCACAAAGACGCAGTCTCTTTTGAAAAGTGTTACATGATATAAGTCGTGCTTTCTTCTCACCACTATCATTCCTGGCAGGGAAGTTCTTTGCAAAGGTTGATAACATAACAGAAAGTAATCTAAACGAGTATGTGGCCTTACGCAAACCATTTACCCTCTAACCGCTCCAGCGACGTGACTCAGTTGACCACAGATGAATGGAGATATACTGTGGGTGAATGATACCGGCGTGTGAAACTGGTTTCAACGGAGATATGAGGCACGACAGCTCTTAGTCAATCTAACCTGCATGAATCATTCTCAGAGGCTTTCCGGCTGCCTTAGTTCCATATACTGATCTTTTTCCAGATAGGAAATGCTTTACTTTATTGACCATTATGACCACGGTACAGCTTTTCCTACTTCCCCTACCAGTATATTTACAAGCGTTTCCCCATTCATCCCCGACCAGGTTGTCTATTGTGAAACAGCCCTCAGCCAGTTTACTTCCCTTTTCATCCTTTCTACAATTTCTAACAGATTGTTTGCTGATTAGAAGAAACATCTGGAGGTGCAGACATGCATATTTGAAAATTCATTCATTCAACAGATCAAGTCAACAGATTTACTTTAACCTCCAGCACAAAGATGTTCTTCAAGTCTCAGAATAATCTGGACAGATTTACGACATGGAAATATGTCAGGCTTGTTAACAACAACCTTTCTACGAATCAGCAGTGACTGACAACGCAGACCTTCCTGTCTTAGTGTAATTCATAAACTGTGAGGAATCCTTCAAGCAGCTGATGCCTCTGAAACATGTCAGGGCACGCAGGTGATCCAGTCACTCTCAAGGTAAACACAATGTTTAACTCACAGGCAAATCATTCAGATCATGAATCCTTTGAGGTTAATCACGTCTCTTAAGCTAACATCCATCCGCTGTCAGTGTGGCCACATGAAGGGCTTGGCTGAGTCATACAGCTGTCAGGCTTATAGATTAACCAGGTTTTAAGGATTTTACTGTCATCCGATGTCATTGTGATGTACAGAACGGAGCCTGTGGTGCGATACGGTCGAGGGATTCCGAGTTCGTTGCAGCTCAGATGTTCAGATCAAAGAGCAACATAAGAAACTAGTTAATTGTTGCCCTGATGCTGAGGAAAAGCAACCTATGGATGTCTTACCTGTTCAAGCTTGAAGATGTGCTGGTTGAAGTAATGCTGGAGACGTTCGTTGGCAAAGTTGATGCAGAACTGCTCGAAACTGTTGTTCTCATAGTCCTCAAAACCAAAAATATCCAGCACTCCGATGGACAAGATCTGTGGAGGACAGATACAAGACATAACAATGGTACTTTTAACATCTGGACAATTTTAGCCATTTAATGCATGTCTAATCTGTCTGTAATTCAGATAGTCAATCTGTGTTACAGTGTATTGATATTCAATGTCTCTGTTGTCCTACCATGGTGGTCTCCTCCAGGTCCTTGATGTTGAGCAGAGCGTGGTTGATCCGGAAGACAATCCAGTCAAACAGAGCGCTGTACAGCGACTTGGCCATGGAGTCTCTCACTGTACCAGCCTGGAAGTACACACATATTATATAGTACGGTCGCAGTTTAATGGATACAGGTGTTTCCATGTAAAGCACTATAGGAGAGACACTTACTGTACTGTACAGTCAGCCATGCTCCGACCATTTATTTTATTCTTTGAACGGTATAATATGTATACTATCACAAGTGACAGCGGTCCGTTCACTGACAAAATCAGTATATGGCTTAATGGTATCAAGCTATCAATGTAATCGTACTGAGTGAGACAGTCCTGAGAGACAACACATCTACTGCAATGATAATCCATGGAGCGGCAGGCGTCGCAGACGTGCTGGCAGCCGTCACCGTGTCACAGCAGGACGTCATCGGGCCATTGTTAATGTCATTAGCAGGACTAGCACTCATCAAGTTGACTCATAATAATCCAATCTAGTGAGTCACCTACAGAACGGACTGCCAGGCTGTGATCTATGAACATTAGCACCCAATGTAAATACAAGGTTTTATAGGCGAATCAAACTGTCCTGCATATATAGAGTATGAGGCTCAGCAGCCTGGGTGGATGATTTGAGATACTTGCAATATTTAGAAATCATTCTCATCCAAAATTTGCATAACCAGTGGAAAGATTTGACTTGCGGAGGCTGAGGTGAGCTGTGTTGTCAGAAACAAACAAACCAGAGCCCGGCTGTTCAAAGCAACACGTCTTGTGTTAGTGTTTAGAAGTTGGACTCACAACAGTCGGAGGGAAACGGCCTCTTAACTCCGACCGAATGGAGAAAACTCATCGAGATGCTCAGACTACTTTGAGGTTTTAAAGTGTGCGACGACACTTATCAGGCAACGTGATTCTTGACTGTTAATGAGCAAAATATACACTCAGACCACCCAGTGTGCTGCAAGAACAAAGACTGTTTGTTCATATGACACAGCCTCTGAGCAGCCAGTGGCCACTGTGATGGGAATGTGTACCACCAACATCATGTACCACCCTGCTCTTTATAGTAGTTAGTGGTAAAATATTGCTGGGACAATTTCACCGAGCGACAATTAAAATAAATTTGTACATAAAAGAAATAAGACAAGAAGACCATTTTACCCCAAATCACAGTATGTGGTCAAGACGATATCACTTGAATATGAAATAATGAGGCGAGAAAAACGTTGACACTGAATGAATCTTTGTAAACCATCATGTTACACTGTGTATCCACGTATAAGCAAGTTTCCCCTCCTCTCTCCTTCTCAGACGGCTCTCATCTGCAGACCATGACGTGTTTGTTTTCTGAGAGGGGGTCCCAGCGAAAACTGTAGTGGTGCTTGAAATGCCTTCCCACCTCTCTAAACACACTCAAGGACATTGTGCATGTGTGTGACTGTGTATACACGTATGTCCATGTGTGGCCACAGACTGGAGGAGCTGGACAGAGGGAGCAGGAAGAGAACCGCTGAGGGTGCACGCTGTCCTGTAAACACCACCAGGTCAGACGGAGAGCAGAAGCTACAGCGCAGTTATTGAGTTGGCAGCGTGCCTCCAGACACATTGCTGAGGATGATACTCAACTGGAGTATCTGAAAATACTCAAACATGCCTGAACTACATGGTCATGTTTCTTAATGTCTGGTTAACTTGTAGGATTTAGCATAATTGATGTCCAGATTTGCTTGTATTAACTCAAAGATACTTTTTAATGTTCAGTGCTGCTGAAGTCTCACCTCTGCTAGTTTGTAAGGAACAATCAGCTTCTCTCCCACAGTAACTGTCTTCCTTGTCGTCAGAGCTTCAAAGAGCATCTCTTCTTTGACCTGATCAAGACAGACAGACAGAGACAGAAAGTGAAGTGAGTCAACTCTCTTCTGAACAGCTTACAGCCACAATGTGCACAGTGACGAAGGTATGCTTGATCATCATAGAGAGTATTTCTTTTACTTTGATGTGTTCAGAGAACGACTTTCAATTCAAAGCTTGAAGGTTGAAAAAGTACTTCTGCAGTCTGAGGGGACACGTTTCTGTTAACTACTGAAGCTAGTTGCAGCCGGCTCAGACACTCAATTATCTAATGTGCCACAAACAATAATTAGCTAATGCTTAAATCAAATTGTGCACACAATATGATTTCATAGTGCCAATCGTTCCTGTTCACAAACACTGACTGTTGTCGTACCTCCAGGAGTTTTGAGACAACGGGCAACACCTCTGGGTTGGAGATGTCGATGGAGTCGTCCCTGTAGGTTTTTCTCTTGTAGCGAATGTTGCCCAGATGGAGGATGGCCGACAGCAGAGAGAAGATCCTAAAGAACAGGCAGGAATCAGTTAAGGAATGACAGATGGGAAAAGATTTAATGATACAGTCGCCCTAAGCTGCAAAACACAACATAATTGGACTACACACCACAACAAAACCAAAAACACATCTCACAATGGGAAAAAAATAGACAGAAATTCTTGATCAGTCAGCACCAGTTTGGAGAAGAACTGCCACTGAAATGTTGTGTTATTGTTTTTTTAGTGTTGCACCTCTGACCTCTACTGTGGATGATAGCAGTGGCTTTAATAAATATATTTTCTTAGAATAAACCTGAATAAAACAACTCAAATTGATTCATGAGGTTGCTTCTTGTATTGGGAGATGCAGTTCCTTCTCCTTTCTCCCAACAAACTCGTCTCTGGAATTACTACTACACACAAGTAGCTCTTTGTGTGTGTGTCACTCACTGTTTGCGCGTGGCGGGAAGAAAGCCCACCATCTCCATCCCCAGCTGAAGCCTCTCAAAGTCGTGCTTCAGGTCCTCTCCTTCAACTGTGAAACAGTCCTGCAAGACAGGAAAACCGGTTGTCGACAGGTTTACAACAGCCGTGACGACACAATAGCCTGGAGACCAAAAGTGTTAATGATAAGTTCCTACGAATTTGAGAAGCACTTATGGCTGTTGACATACGAAGTTTTTGTTTACCGAGTGTCTAACAATGACGCTTGAAATAGAATTTGATTTTACTGAAACAGGAAGCAGCGATGGCCAGAAGCAGCAAAATGAGTTACTCCTCCTAAAATAAACTATCATACTGATGCCCGGGTCAAACAGACCGGCAGCATCTGATTGAGTGTCTGGTCGACGGCAGATTGTAGACGCTCTGCTCCTGTGGTGGACAGTTTAGCCTGAATGTCCTTTTAAACCTGTCCACAGAAATTTGGCAAGCGAGCATGAGGACGGGGAAGAGCAGCAATTTATTATATGCATGTGTACTGGAAGAGACAGAGGAGGAGGGTTGTGGTGACACGAAGACAAAAACAAAAAGCAAAACACACAAACAAAAAATGTATTCCGTCTTTGGTAGTCGGCCTCCAACTCCAAAACTCCTTCACTGATCATTGATACAATATTGGCACTTGTAGATCGGCAACTGTGATTCCAATCAGACCCAGTGATTGAGAGGTGAGGGTGTGTCTGCGGACAAATATCTCAGGCCAACATGGAGCATGTAAATATACTGCAGTTGAGTCACTAACTAGTAACACTCCTTACACAAACACCGGCGTGACTTCTGGCTGCAGTGCATTCTGGGCTTTTAGGGCATCTGTTTGCTGCGCTGGACGTCAGTGCAGAAACGAGATTCATAAAGTAGAACTGATTCTCTATTCCTGCACTGTTCTACTAGCCTGACGATGTTTTCTTGTAATAATGTAATGTAATGTCTGTACAACGCAGTAACTATCACTGTCCTACACAAACATGTATTGTACAACGAAGCTGGGAAATCAATGCATTATTGAAAAGAGAAGTTCTGGAGAACAAAGTTGCAGCTTGTTACTGTAGTTCAATCTACTCGATCGTTTGGGGCTTATTAACTTTGATAGCTGCAACAGGTTTATCTTAATGTGTTGTCAGCGTCATGAACACTAAGGATAATTGTCAGTCGCTACTGATAAGAGCCACCGCTGAGTGTTGCACAGGAAATGTGATGTGGCTGATAGTGAGGACCTGGAAATAACATCCCACAATAACTGATAACGTTCACTGATAAATGACGGGGGTGATAAAAACATCTTAAACGTGCAGTAAAGCCATTTCATGAGGGCAGGTGGAAACTCGCTCATGAATATCAAACTGCCTCATAGCAGAGTTGCTGTAATTAGATGTCAGGTGTCACAGTTGACCCTTTAGAAAGTAGAGGCATCGTCGTCGACGACTACAGTCGCCTCACATCACTGATTTCCTACGGATATATTACGGATATAAAAAAACGCGTAATTGAATTATCTGCAAAGGTCTGCAAAAGGAATGTCCATGATCACAAAATGCATATTGTAGAGCGAACCGGGCAGCTGCAGGGGCCAGGATATGACCAGGAATACCAACATAACTCACAGGAGCACTGCAATAGGGAAAACAAACAAAGCTAAAATAAACACCAGTAAAGCCAAACCAGGAAATATCTAAAGAACACAAATAAAAGTGAAGGGAAGGCCGAGCAGGAGTGTGCAAGGAAAGTTAAGCTTGACAAGTGCTCGGGTCTCAAAGGTTTTACTTTTTGGGTTTCTTCCGAACACGCACACACACACACGCACAGCTGAGGCACAGATACTGACCGGTTCACTCTCACAGTTAGTGTCCCAGTGGAGTCGGTGGGTTGGCTTTGTCATCTGGAAATGTTAAGGCAGAATGCAAAGGAGGCGAGGTTACGGTTAGTCAGCAGCATTCCAATGACAACGCATACTGTACGTGTTAACAGGTACTACAGGACAAGAGTTAGGACAAGAGAATAATTGGACCTCAGCTTCATTTGCATACATACAGACAGACAGACAGACAGACAGACCAAGGAATTAAAGTCAGATATTAATCAAACATTCAGAGGCATGAAGACATAGATTAGTGAGATATAGAGACACAACAAGCATTCACAGAGACTTATGCAACAGCGGGTTGATGCATAGGATGCAAGATGAACAACCCCAGATGTGCTTTCTCAAAGCAAAATGAAGACAGAGTTATGAATGAGGACCAAAGTGTGAAATATTAACAAGGAGACAACTGAAACATGTTTGTTTGGCTTGTAAACAAGACGTCTCGACTGTGTGGACAAGGGGGGGGGTTGCCAGTGAGGGAATGTTTACGGACTCCAAAGAAGAGGCCGAAATGAGCAAGAGAAATACACAGTGAAGAAAGAGAGCAGGAATATGTGAATTAATTTCTGTTTGCATGTGTGTTTGTGTGTTTGTGCGTGCAGCTCAGCGGTGAGGAGGAATGTAAGGAATTCCCTGCTTCTTTCAGCGTAGGCGTTTTGGATTTCGGAGGAGGGGAGCAAGTAGCTGGTTTTCATGTGCGGCTGTCAAAGCTCAGCGGCACAGACACAACGGGTTTTACACAACATCCACATTCCATATGCGCTATGTGTGAGTCATTGTTGTGGCTTTCGGAAAACCTGTTTTCCTTGTGAGCAACCATTTCTGTGTCTCTGGCTTTGATAGTGTGTCTCAGTGGAGGCGTGCAGGTGAGTCCGGCAGCTATTGTGGACCAAAGTGTCTTTGTCAAACCCACACACAACCAATAACTCCCACAAATTCATACACTGTCAAACATATACAACACACAAGCAACTGAAACAGGTTGTGTGTGTGTGTGTGTGTGTGTGTGTGTGACAGACTTTATAGGGTGGAATGTGTTTCCTTTGTGTCCTGATTCCTCTTCAGAGACTCGTGCAGAGGTAACAGCACTTCCTGGGGTCTAACGACTGCCAGATGACACCAATGCAGACATACACAACTCTACTGATACGTGGAAACAACCACATCCCACTGCATAACACAGAACTCAAACCGACCATGCACAAACACAACCACCACCGTACGACAAAAAAACATAGAAGATACTGAATATAAGAGCTGATTGCTTGATGGTGAAGGTCCCACCTGACTGAGGTAATGGTATTCTTCAGGCTTCTTGAGGTGAAAGGCCGTCCTCTCGTCTTCACTTGCTCCTGCCAGCAGGTAGTAAAACACATGGTAGTTTCTAGAAAACGGGTAAAAACAAATACAGTCAGGATTAATTCAACTTTTAAATACAAATATTTTAATATAAGATTGAACATCATTGTCTCATGTTGTTTGCGTGTACATGTGTGTGTAAGGATGCCGTCTTCCTCCGACAGCATCTAGCTGCAACATAAACGTTAGAGGTCAGAAGAAAGCAGAGCTGCCCTCTGTGAACGAACACACACATACATTTTATGGGTCTGGAGTCGGCAATCCGTCTCAATAAGAGGTGGCTAACACAGTGGGGCCCACTGCGGCCCCCCCATGGTTAAGTTGACCCTCGCCATACCAGCAGACCACCTTGCTGTGCGCCTCCTTTACGTAAAAATGC
>CAAKHC010002433.1:0-15730 GCA_901007825.1 Macroramphosus scolopax
TTACATTTGATTATGAAGAAACAATGTGACAAATGGCCAAAATACATTGTTTCCTTTTAAAACATCAATGACAAGTTCTCTTCACTAGTTGTTGACCGATATGCCCTGATGTCTTAACCCCTCAGGAGGAGCTCAAGATGGATCTGCTGAGGATGCGGATGGAGAAAGACAAGGAGAGAGCTCAGGCTGCAGCCCACCAAGCTGCCAAGGCCGCCGCTCACAGCCAGCAACACACTCAAGCACGCGTTCACCCTACCATCCCTCGGCCCCACCTCAACACCACGCACAAGAGGAAACGTGAGGAGGAGAGTGAGATGGCGATATCAGCCAAGTCCAAGAAGAAGAAAAAGAAGAAGAAGAAGATGATCTCAACGACGGGCAAGGACACCAAACTCTACTGCGTCTGCAAGACGCCCTACGATGAGACCAAGTATGATGACTCTGTGTTCATGTAGCCAAACTTATTGAGCTTATTGATTCCTGATGAGGAAACAGACAAGAAAAGTAGAAATTATCCAATGAAACTTCACAGCAGGAACCTTTATAATCCAACCAGTTTTGCTATCCTGGTGTAGCCTCATAAAGTCTTCCCAACCGTCACATACGACACATCATAAGACCTGAGAGGCAGAAAAGAGTTGTCTTACATTCTTCTAGTTACATAGATAATATCACCAACACGTCAGGTGTAGTCACTCATCTTTTCAAAGGTAAGATGACTTTACAAAGAGACCTTGCTGATGAAGGTACACCTCTGTTTCCTGGTTCCCTCTAAAGGTTCTACATTGGCTGCGACTTGTGTACTAACTGGTATCATGGCGACTGCGTGGGAATCACAGAGGACGAGGCCAAGAAAATGGACGACTACATCTGCGGGGACTGTAAACGGGGCCAGGAGGGCAGCAAAGGGGAGCTTTTCTGCATCTGTCAGACACCATACGACGAGTCACAGTAAGGAGATCTTGACAGGAACGATGAAGTTTAGAAGGATGTACTATACTCTCACATACTTTTAAATTTTGCGTTATTTTAAATCAAGACTGAGTTAAGAGATGAATTATGCACGTAATATTTGAAGGCAGTAATTTAAAACAGGAATATCTCTTGATCGGATCGCACCATCAACTGTGCCAGTCACCTTGTTAGTGTTCTTATCCATGAGTACAAAGTAGTTACTACAGTATACAATGTGTACTCTGTGGTTAGACAACACACCTCTGCACGGTTGTGATGCTATCGCAGTGACAAAATCAGTTTAGAGTCGCAAATAAAAGTGCCTCCTGTTTTTTCCAGGTTCTACATTGGCTGTGACCGCTGTCAGAACTGGTACCACGGCCGCTGTGTGGGCATCCTGCAGAGCGAAGCCAACCACATCGATGAGTATGTGTGTCCACAGTGTCAGTCGACAGAGGACGCCATGACCGTCTTCACTCCGCTCACTGAAAAGGACTATGAGGGCCTGCGGAGAATCCTGCGCTCCTTGCTGGTGAGCAGGACATAAGCTGCATACATCGCATATATTTACAGCGTGTAGTGAAGTAGCCCTGAACAAGATGATGTAGGTTGGTGGTAATGAAATATCAATCAGCTCTGGTCCTCGGGTGCCACAATAAGCTAACCTAATGGGTTTATTTGAGCCTGTAAAAGTGATAAAGCTGAAGAAGATAAGAGATAAACTAAAGTCGTTTGATGAGATATACTCTCCACTGGATGGGAACGTGAACACTGAACAGACGCAGCAGCAACTCTATTGTCTGGAGTTTTACCACCCGTGATAGGCCAAACATTAACACACCTCCTCGATTCCCCACAGCAGTGTAATAGCACCAGACAAAAGTCCTCTGTGTCCGTCTTATCTGATGGGTCTAACTCTCCAGAGCACCAGTTGGACAGCTGCCTGGTCTCAGTGTTTTTTTCTAATTTCCAATTCCCTCCTCCTCTTTCCTCGTCTCCAGTGGTCTGTGTGTGAGAGACGTAGACGTGGGGAAGAAAGGGACGATAGAACATCTGTGTTGACCGACCTGTTTCCAGTGTCATTCTCATGATGCCGTTTGTTTTGCTTCATTGGTTTCTGCTTTCTCATGTGTTATGTCTTTCGGCCCCTCCCTCTCGCAGGCACATAAAATGGCATGGCCATTCCTGGAGCCAGTGGACACCAATGACGCCCCAGACTACTACAGGGTTATCAAGGAACCAATGGGTGAGTGGAGGGATTGTTGCTTCTAATGTGTCATGTTTGCCAGCTACTATATCATATCCACGGAGGAATTAGTGTCCTCTTCCGTGCATCCGTGTGTGCGTTCGCGCGTGCGTGCATGTGGACGAGGTTCAAGACTTCAAGGTCACCCAATAGAAGAGGTGAAATGAGTAGCTTTTCAAATTAAATGCATATCAACGGGGGAAATCTCAAAATTTATATAAACACCATAAATAATGTTACATATTTTAGATCATCAAGTTTGCTTCTACTTAAGTGGACCGTTTTTTCCAAAACATGTGCTTTTGGGGTGATAAATGTGTTTTTACTATCTTCCAGAAGACAGTTTTTCATTCTTATGGGCCTTAATGTTTTTGTCAAGACGTCCAGTCTCTGTAGTTAACGTGGTTGAAAGTAAAGAAAAGTCCTAAATCTACTTAACTGGTTTTTCTTGTGAGAAAACGGAAGGGTCCTACATTACATGGCTGTGTAAAGCAGTGTAATGTAAAACAAATATTCACTCTCCCACTGACCCAAAGCATCAGCAGGAGAAGTGAGAAGAGCCGTGCGGGTCTCGGCCTCTACTTAGGTCACATTTTGTAAGTTCCCTGTGTTGGTAACGGTTTGCTTAAAGTTCCTCTATTTAGCATTAATGAGCGAGAAACCATGAGTGGTGTATTTCTATACAATACATGGATGATATTGTAGTAAAACACAATTACAAAATGAGTTTCCTTGAGGTTATTATTGCTGAAAAATATTGTACATTCATAAGAACTTAAAATGTCATTACAGGTATTTTCATCTACATAATAGTGTGTTAATACCAGTTATGAAATGTATATTTACTGCTTATAACTAGGGTACTATAAGTTCTGCTTTTGGTTAAAAATCGTCCTGTTAGAGCAGCTGCAGTCCCTTCCTCATCTGAGGTCCTCAACAATCCAGCGTCATATCTTATGTGGACTCGGTTTCTGCATTTCATGTCGACTCACTTTCGCTTGTGGCCTCTGTTGTGTAGGGAAATGTACAGATCTGTCTGTGTCTCCATGCCAGCAATACTGAACGACTCGGACTGAGAGACATCCCTGTTCTCCTCAGTAGGGCTTTTTTCATTCATAATCACTTCAGGCATTGGAAGTGACACCCAGCCTTTCTATCTTAAACGTTAAAAACACAGCCGCCAGGAGGCCAGCAGGGAGGAAGCCCTCCAACCCAGATCAAACTGGCCATGTAAACGGGGACCTGCGTCAACAGGGCCTTTTTCAACTTCCACACAAACAAACCGTTAATGAGCTGGTCTGGGTCTGCCGGGCGTCCCTTTGGAGAGGGACTAGCCCCACACTTAGCTCCTGTTGGCCTGATCCTGGAAACTCTAGTCCTCCCCTCTTCGTTCCACCACAAGAAAAAGGCCTTGTTGGTTGTGAAAAAAATAAAAAGGAACATTTGGCTGGTGAGGCTGCAGCCGTTGGAAGCTTCGGAGGTTTATAGATGAAATCCGATGATGGAGAAGAAGGAGGTCTTTGATATTGACCATGAGGGTTGTAAGCTCCCGGCCAGCCGGGTGGGGGTTAAGGAGGTTAAGAGTCGGATGTGTTTGTTTAAAATGCTGCCCCGGTACGCCGTGCAGAGAAAATCACTGCAGCAGCAGAATATATGCAGGCTTGGCTGTCGGCTTCCACACTACCTCGATCTTATATTTTCAGATAGAACTTGATATGAGCTGGTTAGCGACACTG
Source organism: Macroramphosus scolopax (assembly GCA_901007825.1). Classification (NCBI taxonomy): domain Eukaryota; kingdom Metazoa; phylum Chordata; class Actinopteri; order Syngnathiformes; family Centriscidae; genus Macroramphosus; species Macroramphosus scolopax. The sequence goes on from CAAKHC010002433.1 coordinate 3,937, forward strand.
AGAGTTTCTTTTCAAGGGAGACCTAGACTTTGACTCTCAAAGGGTTAATTTCTCAGGCCCGTGCTCAAATAATGATGTTCAGATTTATCTGCTGTTTCTGCTTCTGTGACATTGGTGAGAAAAACGATTGAAATTCAATTTGTTTCATCCTTTTACAATCTGAACATGTAATCTTTAACCAAGTTTTTTTTTTTTAAATCCTCTCTTTTAGACCTTTCCACCATGGAGGAGAGGTTGCAGAGGCGCGAGTACGTGAAGCTTACAGAGTTTGTAGCAGACATGACCAAAATCTTCGACAACTGCCGCTACTACAACCCCAGTGACTCGCCCTTCTACCAGTGTGCCGAGGTTCTGGAAAACTTCTTTGTCCAGAAGCTCAAAGGCTTTAAAGCCAGCAGGTAAGATGATGGCGCCGATCAGTATTCATAAGGAAAAGAAACACAAGAGAGCGTCATGTTAGAAAAGAGAGACCGAGTCTGACAGCAGTCACCCTGAGAAAGAAAAGAACAATCAAGGTATTAGCAGCGCCGGCTTCACTGCCCTGTAGTTGACCTCTGACCTCTCTGGAGGCTGTGTAGAGCTTCACCTTCCAGATCAGTAAAAAGTCTTCTCATTATTAAATGCATGTTAGACGCTGGTGCAGCTGACTGCCTCCTTCTTCTCTTGGATTTCCTGTTTCGCCATCTTGTGTTTCTTTACTATCCAATCATCGTTCTTTCAAGGCGATGAGGTCATAACTCATCGCTCCTAGATTCCTCAGGCTTGTTCTGTCTCTAGAACTGTTATTTCTATGTCACAGGCACGATTAAATCTCTCAAATACAATAGTTTAATGTGTTGTGAAACACTTCTGAGGTCCTGAAGTGATCCTGTGCGTGGGCCCCACCCTTCATCCTGTACAGTTCTATTCTGGTGGTATCTTCATTTTAAAGGCGTTTCATTAATAGCAACATATCAGCTTCATTTTGCACCGCTGGCATAAGAGGCTTTTTCTTCTGCTGTTGAATGTTTTTAGTCGAGATATGCAACGCTCAGATCTGAACACCTAACATAGAGAACAGTCGATTTGTATATTTAATCGTAAGAATCCGATTCATCCCTGTTTGTCTGCCACATTGACAAGGGGGTAAAACAACTTCCGGCTCAGATCTTTTTAGTTGCATGCTGAGAATCAAAGTCCATACTTCATCCAAACATTCATATTTGGAGTTTGTGTCTATAGTACAGCAGCAGCATGTCTTCACAGGCGACCCTTGAACAACAAATGAGCTCTGATAACGCTACACTCTTGCTTGAGGTTTGTTGTGACTCTCAACTCGCCAACATCGCACTGCCCTCGCTGTTATGTGATTGCTGGGAGGATGCTCACCACAAGCCTTTGTTCGTATTTAGCTCCAGCTAGGTTGACGTATAATTCTGAAGTATATGTTTAATATATTAATAATATTGACCTTGTCACGGCGCCTTAAACTCAATTTTTCCTCTTTACACTTTCTGTTAGCGTTTCAGCTCTGACGTTCAATTTGTTCAGCAAGTCTTGTGGTTTGCATCCAGCTTTATGCGCTTCACCCGCATGTATTTATACCCTCCATTCTCTCTCTCTCTCTCTCTCTTGCAGATTGTGATGTCAGTACTCCTGGGTGCCAGGGTCACTCTAATAAACAAAACAAACAAACAATTTGCTATCCCGGATGTTGCTGTTTTTACCTCTTTAAAACAGCAATCAAAACTTTGTAAGAAAGTTTATATATTACGCCACACTGTAGGTGTGACCCTTTTTTTATTTCAGAACAATGGAAAGAAATCGTTTCTACCGTCAAACGGCAGCCATGTTGGTAACACAAAGCAAAACAAGGGAAAATGTATTTTCTTACACTTCTTCGAACAGATGACTGATATTTTGTTTATGCTTGAGTTGGTTATAAGACAAAATATGAAGATTTAGCTCAGCTCTCTTTCTTCTACAAAGCTATCGATCTTGATTGTGAAATCTGATTTAAACTCCACACACACACACACGGATAACTTTTAATCTGATAGAACTTTTGTTCATGGTATTGGTCACAACTTGCTGCAGCAGAACATTTTTACCTCATTTCTTAGCCGGGAATTTTAAAGAAGCATGCAACATCTTTTTTATTGGCTCTACCCATGTACAATGTTTAATATTTTATGTGCATATTATATCTTTTTGTGAAGGATTATTTTCATGTTCTAAAGAAAATAATTATAGGATCTGTAAAGATAGATTGGAGAAAATCTAGTTGTGTTCTAAATATGGCAAGCTTGACAGTCTCCTTTTTAAACAGTTTTTGTACATACACTGTGGGGCCGACGTCACATCATACACTTCGATAACATTTCACCAACATGGCTGCTTGGTCTACGTCAACGTGTCTGACCCACTGGCATCCAATTCATGTTTTGTTTGTTTTTTTTTGTATTTCCTCTAGTGCATATTTTTGTCATATTGTAAAGCTTTTAATAAAAAAGGAAACAACCAAGTTATCCCTCTGTTTTCTTCCTCCTCTCTTTGCCGTCTCTGTAGGTCTCATAACAACAAACTACAATCAGCAGCATCTTAGCTCCCTCTTACAAACTAAGTGTCAGAAAGATAAGATTCACCGTTTCCTCAGAATGATTAAACCCTGTGCCCCGAGTCAGGCTGGATCTGAACCGTCTCATGAGAAGAGCTCGATCCCGGCTGTTCATCAGCTCGCACTTGTGTCACAGGCAAAGCTCAACTATACTGCCACTCTGACAGGATAAACCCTCCAACCTGCACCCCTGCAGTGCTCAGCGGACAGAGTGAACTGTAAAGACCCGGAACTGTCGGTGGGAAACCTTCAGACCAGGGGCAGGGTTGGCCGTCCACTGTTTGGCAGCCAACCAACCCCTCCGTGAGAGGAAAGATCCAGATGCAAAGCAAAATGCAGATATGATGGTGACAGTCTGATCATGCGGCAGCAGCAGACTTTCTTAAAGATGTGCTCATTCTGTTATTGATTACTAGGTGTGTGTCCTATATAAGAAAGTGACAGGTTTCTTCTTCCTACCCAGGGGTGCAACTCTCATTTCATCCCGTCACTTTGAATATGTCTGTGCTGGCTTCATGTCTATGTAACTTCAAATTCATTCTTTGAATCTTTTTGTATGAAAGTATGTCTCAAAGAAGCTTTTTATTGGTGCAGGAGGACTACATGGGGCTCTTTGTATAAATCCCATCATTGAGATCCACTCAGCTCATGGTGCAACGTCCCACATTTTGACTGTAAATGCATTATTGCGTCTAATGCATGAGTCATGAACCGGCTTCATGAAATCCATTGGGGCTACATTGAAAACTAAGCTAAATATCACTGGTTTCCCTCCCGCAGTAGCCTGCTCCAAATATGGAAGCAAGTTCTCTGGAGCGTCAACACCGCGACATAAAAACCTCTTGCTCACTCAAGTAATTCAGGGGTCTTCGATTTGTCTGAGGTCTGCTGAACGTTCATGTTAACACCCGGGACAGTCTATTCCTACCAACCCAGCCTGTCCTTCCGCAGACCGCTTTTCTATTTTGTGTTCTAGTGATATGCAGGTGAAAAAAATGTTGGCTAGCTCTCCTTGAAAACTGGTAGTTCAATGACAAGAAGAGAGGAAGCAAGACCAGTCAAAGCTTTAGGCCTTCAAGGAAGGTTTAATGTCTCCCACCCCCACCCCAACACACACACAAAGAATGGTTAGTAATTGGATAATGAACTTTTCCACTCATTAACTCAGTTATGTTGCGGTCTGTGGTATCGTGTTTGGGAGTGAATGACGAGTTGGGACGGGCGAGGCTTTGTACCGTGGGGTTTGTATAAAAAAATTTTATAGCTGCATTTTAAGCACATTTGGGAACATTTTTGTAATCTGTGATCATCCGTTTTGTAGGAGGAGGGCAATTACAAGGCACGACTACGGTTGTCCTTAGGTTGATATCTTTGGACTAGCCAGTTACATTTTTCAGGTGTGTTATGTAATGTAGCTTCTGTCCCCTTTTCTGTGTTTGTACGTCCGTTACACAAACGTCAATCACGTTGTCACGTAATCCGATGATGACGTGTTTCATCCACTGTCCAAATATAAAGAGATGAAAGACTTTGGTAGAGACTTGAACCAGCAACTAAGACCACCTGTCGATTTTAACTAGTTTTGTTTTAAGTGAACTCTACATTTATCTGAAATTTCCCTTTTTATATTTGAAGCGCTGCATATTGTGAGCATAAAGATTTTAATGAGGTCGGGTGACACAGAATCTCTTGTAAAGGTTTTTTTTTTTGTAATAAACCAAACCAGCTCAGCATTACTTCTATATTAACACTGCATTACTTTTATTATTTATTCATATCAATGAAAGTTTTTTTTTTGGTTTATGTCAAAGAAATGTAACTGCAGATAAAAAGTACTCTATGTTTTTAAACAGATTGTGGCAACTGAAGAAATCCTCTTTTTTACTTGATAGGACATTTCATCCTAATAAATAATGATTTTGACACCAGTTTTCGAAAGAGTTATATTTTCTTTCAATGTCGGATGACTACAGACACTGAAGGTCATCATACATGGGTATCCATGTTTGTGTGTGTGTTGTAAAAGTCTTGCACAGGTCTTGTATCATAAAATATGTTCATCCTGAAATGACTGGCAACAAATAATCTGACTCGAGTCGAAAAACAATGTACACAAGGACAACACAGAAACCTGAGTGTTCCTCATCTAAAAAAAAGGACATGTCGATCAGAAGTTATTGCCTGGTCATAGTGACACCTAGAATTTTATGGGAAGGTTTACAAGCAGAGAATATATTTTCATACATTGTTAAGGGATTAGACGTTAGGTGGGACAACAGGCGATCATTCAGGGACCAGGACTACATTTTTTTCTCAAGGGCCCTGAGTGATCTGATCTGGTGGTGCATGCAAAGCACTGCCGACAAGGTCATTGCCTCCACACACATACAAACCTCCTGTGATCACATTACCAAAAAAGACACATAAGCACCACCTTCAAAGTTAACCTTTCACTCTCCTCTGACACCCCCTCCCCCTTTTGTCTCTTAACTGCCCTCTCTAACCGCTTAATGAATCCTGAGGCTTGCATGGGCGCTGACAGCAGGGGACCACAAGCCCAACATTGTTTCAATCCACCACCCTTGCCTCTTTATCTCACCCCACTTCTTATTGTTTGGGGCTACCGCTCAGAAAGCAACTTTGGAATTTGCTTTTCCTCTGTCTCTCCCTTCTACTCCTCTACATCCTCTGTGATGAGGAATGTCCTCCCACTGCGATAGTAGCCAAGACGTGGAGCAGGCTCCTGTTTCCTGCCCGACTGCATCTGCTCCCTCAAGCGCTGATCTCAGATAGAGGCTTCTTTGAGCCTGGGAACCAACAAGCCGAGTTGGCAGACAGAGGGAGAGGAAACTTCCATCTTCTCTAGACGGTCTCTCTTCCCCGAGGACAGAGGAACAACACCGTCATTTAACCCTAATTAGAGCGTCTTATTTTGGAGGATTCTTGTCATTCATCACTGGGAATGATAATAAGGATCCATGTTGAAGACATCCCAGTGAGTGGGCAGATGTGTGTGAACGCTCCAGTGAATGGACAAAGACTCTCACAAAGTCACTGTGTACAAAACAAATACACATTTTTATTGGGTTCATATATAGCAAAGCAATGTAAGCGTTCAGTGCAAATCTTTTCCCTTTCAGGAAAAGCATGAGCTCGAGGTCATACTACAATCAAGCCAGAGATTTGTGATTAAATAAGACAGACCTGACACCCCTTCTCTTGCCTCAACTCCCCTTCATTGTCATATCACAGAACCTTCATTATTTCTTTTCCACCTTCCCCACACCTCCCTTTTTTCCCTTATTCTGTATAAATACTTTAAATAATCCCTTTGATCTTCGGCCTCCCCAAAAGACAACATGTTTGTGTGTAAGCAAGAAAACAAAAGACATTAAAAAAAGGGAGCTATGTCGGAGGTACTTTTCCAAGTCATGTGTCCAATTGTGGAGAGGATCAGATTCCTGCGATTAGATTTATGGCTTAAGTCCAGACAACAACAAACCCGCCTCCCCACCCTCCCAACCCCACCCTCCCCCCACCCGCTCATTTGGTAAGGCTCTTTTTGATGTCCCAGTCTAGTCAGACAGACATTTCATTGTGGACACATAATTAAAGTTGGAAAAATAAGTTATTCTCATGACAAGCTCTCTTGCCCCTTTCCTCCCTCGTCCTCCTCCACTGGGGTTTGTTGCTGCTTTTTCAGACTCTTCATTCCCTCCCTCTGGTCCTAGTAATAATAATAGTGCATTTCCTGCCTACCAACAACAACCACAGTGACATAATACACTGGATTGCGTGCTGCAGAACGATACTATTCAGTGCAATAAAACATGTTGCATTTATATAAAGGCACTATATATTAATAAAAGGAATCAAGCATATTTAAAATGTTAAATTTGTACGAAGACAGCCGAGGTTCTTTGAAACAGCCGAAACGATCAGTCATTCAATTGTACAGCCTGGCTGAATGCGCCAGCCGGGAAACAACAAATAATCATTTCCTATGTGTTTTTAAGTGTTCCCTTGGAATATAGAGGGTATGAAGAAGCTTGATATTTGTGTTTCAATGTCTCATGGACAACTAGAAGCTTGTTGTTCACACATTAAAATATCAGAATCAAATGTCATGAGAATGCTGCTAAATGGACTTCTGTAATACGGCACCTTTGTACCAATGTGCCTATCATTTAAATGCATTTAAACACCAACGCCAGTGAGCTACTGTACAAAACTGGCCTAAACAACGAGAGCAAATGGGAGCTCGAGCTCGTGAGCCACAGCTACCTGACGCTAATGCAAGATAATAAGATATTCTCCCTCTGTAACTGAATTTCGGGCTAAATGGTAGAGAGTTAGAGGTGTGCCAATTGGATGCTGCCTACAAGGGGTTCATGTACCAGCCATGAATAAATGAGGAGTAGTGGAGGTGTCGATATCAGCTATTTGAGAAAATAACATTAGGGCTGATGGGCAGTGCTTATTCAAGCCCAAAATATTACAAATTCATCATTGTAAATCTCTTGTATGGATGCTGTCTGTGTTTTCTATCAAAGAGAACCCATGTTAGTATTTTTTCATTTTCATACCAATGAATTAAAAAGATGGATTATGATTTCTTTCCGTACAGCTGTCTTCCTTCTTCCACAATACTGAGGGGTTAATCATGATCGGTTCACATGAGCTGCAATGTCTCTTCCCCTACAGCAGGGGGCGATAGTCTCATGTGCAGTTCACCTACATCTGGAGCGGGTGGCCTCCAGGGCTTTCTGGTGCCTTCGTTTGTTGAATCGCTTCACGTAGTTGTTGCTTCTCAGGAGGCCGTCTCCGGGCTTCAGTCTACCACCCAGCAAGTTCAGAAGGTCATTGGGAAGATGGCGCCTCCGGTGGTAAATGTGACCCATTATAATGTATCTGGTCCCTTTGGAACAAGCAGGGGGGAACGTTGGAATAAATGGGATGAAGTGAAAAGTTTCATGCTCAAACAAAACAAGGTGGATGATTCTGTTTATGCTGAACCCATATTTATATTTCCCTTCTTATTCACTAATTAACCACACAAGGTAAACAAAGACACATCTTATGTATTATGAGTCTCCGAAGCTACACTCACCAAGTTTGATATCAGGACACGGCTTGCTGCACTTATAGGTGTCCAGAACCAGAAGGCGAACTTTGAAGAAGAAGCTGTCTGAGGTCGCATAGAGACGGCTCATCTTGTAGAAACCGTCACTGCTCACCATCAGCGTTATGAGGCGAACTCCTTTACGCAATACATCGATGTCATGAACAATCCCATTAACAGCTGTTTTGGGGACATGAAAAACCTCATCAGTCTAGACAAATCAGTGAAAGACATCATGTTTATTAGTCAATGGTGATTAAGATGTTTGTGCATTTTTATTTCCATTTATCTAGATCATTGGATACATACCAAACTCGCTGTAGCAGTAATACTCTCTCTCCTCCTTCTCCTTCCTGCACTCGCTCATGCAGAAGGCATCATGAGTGAAGTCGGACTCTGCAGGGAGGACAAGGGGTGAGAAGAAAAAAGAGTGACTTTCTGCTTTAGCCGGTTGGAGACAGAATCTCATTCTGGCAAATTTACAGAGGACAGGGTTATCATTACAAAACCAAGGCGCTGCATGTTTCACCATATTTCCCATTTTAATTATAATATCAGAACAGTCTCTTTTGCATTGAAATACTGTGTTAAGAGCTGTCACCCCTCATAAAAGAGTGGTTGTAATTAGTGGCAACAACCAGAGGAGCCATCGCCGTCATTATGACTCTCAAATTTAGTGTGTAACCTCCGTGAAGTCTGTGAGTCAGTATATATGATGTTTCTGTACTGTTTCTGGCAACTTCTTTTTGACTGTATTTTATGGAGCCTTTTTTTCCACTGACAGGAGACAGTGGAGAGTGACAGGATATGTAGGAAAAGAGCAAATCCAACTAAAGTCCCTGGTCAAACTAGTCCCGAAACATGCTAAGCTTCTTAAACCCTTTGGCCACAAGGATTCACTGGCAAATTTGGCTTTTTGAGCAGTGCGATATTTTTTTTGAAGACATTTTGCACTTTGTCATAACTCATGTGAAATACCTTTTTCAGGCATGTCAAGTGATCAAATGTTACAATAATTCCAGGATCTTTTAACTTAACAATTGATAAGCGATAAGTTCGACAAATTTATATCCAAATACAACTTTTCTCAGTCAGTAACTAAGGAAAACATTATAGTTGGTTTGAATCACTGGACATTGTAGTTGTGTTATATAAGATCTCAAAGGCCACAACATACAAATTATTTCTGGTAATAAATACTGCAATATTTTTTTATCAGATTTGCATAATTTCAATCTTTTGATATATGTGATCCACAGAAGGAGGTTCTAATGACACAGAACAATCTCAAATTACATTCAGAGATCCAAATTTACATTGGTATTAATACACAGATCAAATTCAACAACTACCTCGTCTTAGAATGTCAAACTGGTAAAGCAGACTGGAGGAGCGTCGGTTGAAGATGACAGATGGACGGCTGTTGTTCCTCGTCACTACACTGATACCGGACTGGTAGAGGCTGGATTTTCCAGGGCGGTTTTCCTCTGGGTCCAGCCGTCGGTTTAGGGGTTCTCTGCGGGGAGAAGGGGCTGGTTGGTGTGGCTGAGCCGGCTGTGGGAGAGGTGCACTCCTGGGTCTGGAGTTGGGGTGACCTTCTGGCTCACTCTGCTGAGGAGGACTGATGCTCGACTCGGTGTCCTGACTGGTTTTCTGTGGGGTGCGGTTGGTGGCCGCCGCTGTAGCTGCTGTCAGCTGGGTTTTTGGAAGCAGACCAGCAACTTCTCCTCTGGTTTTATCAATGTTGAGCTCTACCAGACGGTCACTCTTGGGGCCCTTCTTGCTCTTGTTGAGGGGACTGTGGTGACGGGGGATGGGAGCCAGATCACCGTGCTTTGGCCACACGGCAGAGGGTAAAGGATGGAGGGTGAATTTTGACTCGCCAGTCCTGCTGCTCTTCTCAAGAAGTTCATTCATGGGTAGAGAGGGCTCTTTCACAACCAGCCTGCTCTGGTTGCTTGGACCCGGGTCCACAAAACTGGTCTGACCCTTTTCTATAAGAGTGTACAACTCTGGAGTTTGCAGAGACAAAAATTTGTACAGTACATTAGAGATTTGTACATAGTATTTGAGGACAATATCAAAGCCCATTTGCTTCTTCAGCAGGCTACAAGCAATGGATTCATTGGATATTCCATGAAACCTAGAATATTCCTCGTTCTATGCTCTAACTCTCACAAAAGTAAAACTGCTTTTAGCAGATTATTTGGTAACGACTTTAAGAAAAAAACACATTCTTGCTAAATATGACTCACATTGTATGTGTGGGGTGTTTAGGCATGACCTCATGAGAATCTACAGATAATGTATTAGCTTTTAAAATCCCCCAAAGTGAAAAAAAAAACCCAAAACCATACCAATGAGAAGTGAATCAGTCAAATTTCACTTTAAAGCATAGTGTCACCACATTTTTGTAAGTTTTTCTAGTTTTGCCTTTTAATACTTTGAACAAATACCCGGATGAAACTGATGTAATGGATATTGTATCAATGAGATCTGAAACATCATTTACACGAATTTACCTCATTTTAAAAAAGCAACAAGTGACGCATGTATGCGAGAAAAACAGTACTTTGAAACGTTGAAATGTCTTTCACATCTGAATAATAACAAATGTTCTTACCATTGACAGCATGCTCCTCTGTCTTGTAAAGAGGAAACACTGTAAAGAAGAGAAACAAAGTAATCCCAATCATCCTGGATGTTCCTGGACACAGGCACACTTTGAGTCATGCTACCCTGCCTGGCTTACTGACTGTTTTATACAGGAATGGGATGGGATGGAGGTGGAGGAGGGACGTCCCAAACACATGACACTCCTTTCATTCATAAATTGATTCAAAGACTCTCCTGATGTTTACAATAAAAGAGGTGATATGTGGCTCATGTCAAGTTAGATATTTTCTACTGTTAAATATATTTTTTACTAAAAGCAGAAAAACACTTTGCCTTCCGTTTTTTATTGAATAATAAAAACTATCTACAGCAATAGATTACTTGCTAGGTTTTGGATATCTGAATTATTGGTATTGAACATAAATATCACAATTCTTCCAGCATACCCAAGCTAATGCAAACGTGCTTGCGCAATAATGTTACCTTGATGCTAGTTTGTGATGACAACGGAGCTGCTTGTATTCAAAATCATTATACTTTACTGCTCCCTAGTGGTCACAGCTATGAACTGCAGCACGAGCCAGCGTCCATGCAAATATTTTTTCAAGTACTTGACAACTGTATGAAAATTAAAGCAGATAAATCAAACAAGAAGTGAAGCGGGACGTCTCGTCATGTTTACGGTAATTAAATAAACGTGTATTTAGATTTCTGAGGTAATACTACCGGAATGTATTGAACTGGTCAAATGTTTACGCGAACATCATTACGTATTACTGTAAACGGCGACAGTATCGATGTATTTTTGTTTTTAACAATCTCTTATCGCAGCATCACAGTAACGTTAAATAAATCAAAACTATTTTACATGGTGTAAGATATTTCCGTGATATATCATTAAGTGTATTGCATTTTAATTTTACCTTCGTTTTTTCCATGGCGCAAGTGTACTGTGAAGTTATACAGTAACAACAGTTATTATCAGTAAAGTTGAGGGGGGATGAGGGGGGATGGCATCCCCCCTGAAATAAAAACGCTCAAAATCATCCCCCCTGAAATAAAAACGATCAAAATCATCCCCCCAGTAAAACTGCCCTCCCCCTCTTATATGATATTATTTTGGTTGAGTAAAATAAATAATAAAATCTGAGGGCACAACTGCGCACACAAACATGCAATGACGCAACATGATTATTATTTTCAATTGGTTGACGCCTGATGCCAGAGGGAGCGGCATGCAGCGAGAGCGACATCTTGAGGAGTAATTGCACTGCAATGTCAGCATGAAACGAGCGGCTGGACAACGCGATATCAGAGACTTTTTTAAAAAGAAGAAAATTACAGGTGAGCTATAAATCAAGACTCAGGAATCTCATTACTTTTTATTCATCTACAAAAGTCGCCAGACTCGCCACAGGTTGCATGCACAATAACAACACAGCTAGTTTTCCAAACTAGCC
>CAAKHC010002434.1:0-10613 GCA_901007825.1 Macroramphosus scolopax
TCACCAGACTCTTCCTTGGTGTTTTACCACTGATTGGTCAGCGAACCCTGCGTTACACATGTAGTGTTGTGTGAGGTGGAACAAAGGAGATTCAACACAGGAATTCAAGTTAAGGAAATGTATTAAATAAACAGAACATACAAGAGAACATACTGAATCACTGATATAGCACAGTAAATGGTGTCTATCATGCTGTCCTCCAGCTGCACGGGTCCCTCTGACCATGCCATGATCCATTTGGTTCCTGCATACAGGCAGAGATTGAACTTCTGTAAGCCTGCTGCTGGGACGTGGAAGAACTTCAGGCCTGCTGGCACTGCACTGACTGGGAGGTCAGCAGACTAAGGAGGTAGGACAGATACCATGAACCCTGATCAGCCTGACGACTGTCAAGTCTGTGAATAATCTGTTTTATGTATTATTAGGGCCCGAGCACAGTACCTGTGCGAGGCCCTATTGAAACTGTATGTATTATTATTATTATTATTATTATTATTATTATTATTATTATTATTATTATTATTATTATTATTATTATTATTATTATTATTCTGTCGTCGTCATTCAAACGACTTTTAGAGGGTCTAAACGTGCTCAAAAAGTCATACCTGAACACACTTGATGAGTAATATTGATTATGGGTCATAGTGACACCGTGGCGACAGGAAATGACTTGTTTTGAACTCTGATGTAGAGTTTGGTGACGTTAAATTAGGGTGTGTTTGTGAGGTTCGATTACAGTGCGCGCCTGAAGGCGGTTCCGATACGGCGAATGCTGCACGCCCCGACACGCGTGGGGTGCGAGGGCCCGTTCACAATGCTGCTCGCAGCGCTAGTTTATTTTTGGACTTTATTTTGTTTTCAAACATTTCCCACTATCTGTAGGAAATGCAAAATGTAAAGATGTCATTTTGTGATGTTTGCTGTTTTCTAATTGTATTATTTGATTGCATTATTCAAATGTATTAACAACATGGTAATGTTTGAGGGGTGTTCAGATCCTGGTCTCACCCTCCCACTCAACAATTCATCCAAAGTGCACCTGAAAAAACAGTTGTCTTTTTCTTTCCCGTCCACAAGATGGCACCAGAGAGTAACTAATTAACAAAACTGTTGCAGTGATTTTTCGGGCAAGAAGGTATCATTATCTTGTAAATGTTATCTGATCTGCAGTGACACTGTTCATGCCAACTGGGAGAGGCTCAGATGATTTGATCGTAGAGATGTCACAAACCTCAGTGCTATCTGAGATCAGTCTCTGCATTCTAAGCTGCTTTAACATCGCATAACAGCCTGGTCCAGTATTTCTTCACCTAAGCGTTAACAATTCTCTTTAGATTAAAAATCTCAGCTATGGTGCTCGGTGTAAATAGAAAACCGGTGGTTTATAAAACATATATAAAACATAATGTCATTGACAGCCTATTAAATGATTCATTAAGAGTTTCATCCTAACAACCTCCTCATTCCAGAGACAAAGAAGCAAAGAAGATCTGTCACTGAGGAATCAATAAAGGCTTTATGTTGGTTTACCTGAGGTCCCGTTTTGAAGAGACAGTGGGCATGTTTTCAGCCAGTCATATTATTTACTACGTGAGGACCCGTGTGAGACAACAGTGAAAAGGATCTGACAAAGTCGCAACCATATACAGTAATATCTAATATCTAGTAATGTATTTTGTTAACACGGATTCTGTGGTGATGTGATAGCCTCAGTTAAGGAATCACATGCATACATTTGTTGCAGGGTGCTTGACGGGCCATCATGCAGAAACCTAAAAAGAATGCCTGGTGGGAGGAGGCTCGGGTCACTGGCGTTGTGAACTGAACTGGGAACTTCAACTGAAGCATTTCATCACCTGAGAAAGAGCCACACCTAGATAATCCAGCCAACATGCAATGTGAGAACTGCCAAGCAAAATATCAGATTCACCTGTGAAATGTTCTTCCGTCCTTGTTTTGGCTGTGATGTTGAATTTCTGTGTGTCTGGTGGAGGGTTCTGTTTGGTCCGACACTGACATGCAGATTTAACAGATAGAGCTCTTGTCTCAGGTCTCTTGTAATCCATGGATTAGGCAGGTCTGGGCGTGGAGCCTAAAATGACTATTGTAGTCAAGCAGTTGGCTGTGGTTTGGCACATGTGCTTGTCTTTAGACAGACACTACAACACATTTCCTTTTATCACTAATCACAGGTTTGCAGGTGCCTGAAGAGTCAGATTTCATGTCTGCTTCTTTAGATGGTAATAGTCTATTCCTTTGAATTTATAGGATGAATACATAGAATAGAAATACATTAATGTTACAGTAATGCCATACCAGTTACACATTGCATGTACGTGTCTGTTGTAATATTACAGTTGATTGTCATTGTTTGTTAAAGGTACAGTTTGTTGGTGATCTGAACAAGCTAACACTTCAAACCGTGAAACTGCAATTAACAGCAAGGGCTATTATTTGCCGTAAACACTGATCTCAACCTGCCTGTATACAACCGCCATATTGGCTGGGTAGTTTATGTCAACCTGACATAATAAGGGGGGGTCAAGTTTAACATTTTGACTTGTCATAGCAGGAGAGGCATTGTAGTGAATAATACAAACAAAGATGGCTGAATTTGTTTTAGCGACGGTGTCACTTTTGAGAGAAGGCATAGAGATATTGGTTTGGCTGTCCAACAATCAGAAGGGTACTGTCATGGCTGTGAAAAGGCCTATTTTAAATGTTTAACTGAAATTATAGGGGTCATCTCTGCAATACTTTCTCATATAGTATTACTTGTTGCACTACTCGAACTACTGAGAAAGGACATACCAGGGATGATCAACCCATGTAGTGACATTTATAAAGAGTGAAATTGTGAATGAGCCAAGAAAATGTCTGCTTCCGAGCTCCAGTCTGTATCCAGATACAACAACCTCAACAAGAACCTTTCAGCCTTGAAGAACACACTGACACTTCATCATTTACACCCATGTCGGCACGCAGACAGAAAAGAGAAAAGGTGTTGAGCCACCTCATCCTAAAGACAGTGCAGCTGTGTGGCCTCGTTCTTTGCATGAAAGGTATTTGTGGTATGACTGCATGTAAGATGCTGAATGTAGCAAGTTTAAAGACAATGTTGGTTCTTTTAACTGCGTATCTGAGGAGGAGACAAAAACCTTTGGAAGGAGAACTTTTTGTGAGAAATGGAATAAGCATCCAATGCTTTACTGTAAGCAATCATAATCAATATGTTTTAACAGTGTATCAAATGACAACGCTTAACATGAGAGGTGTCACTCATAGTGATGAACCCACTGAGCCAAGTGGCCAATTAATAACTGAATGAATGCCTCATTATGAATACCAATACAGCTAAACAAAGGTGCAGCAAAACAAAATTATACACATGTCTTTGTTAGACTTGAATTGTTGGGACTTGTGCAATCTTTATTGTTTATGTTAAGATATTCTGCAATGTACAGCTTAAAAAATATATAGAGCTGCACATGTGATCAACTTTATTAAGATCTTAATTTATACCAGCCCCTTACCAGTTAGAAGAAATTAAAAGGTGTTCTGTCGTTTTTTTTAATCCAATACAAGTGCCCACCATATTTAATTGATATTTTGGAGTGTTTCCCGCGGACAAAATGTTCCACCCTGCCAGGCCCAAGCATTAGTGTGATATCTTTGCTACATTGTAGCTCATCAGAGACATATATCCTGAGAGCAATGAGGGTGACTTTTGATCTGACAACCCTGTGACCTGACAGGTGTGCTTTGAGGGGCTTTCATTGGTGAACCCAACCTCTATTTCTTCCCTTGTCTTACACCAACCTTCATGTTCTTTGCTTTTGGCATTACTGGTTCATTTCTTAAGTCTCCAATTGAATCTGGCACTCCCTTGAAAAGGAAGCACAACACACGCTCCAGAAGCGGGAAATATGATTTGTTGACTTGTCATGTAAGCCTGAACATCAAAATGGAAATCATACCATTTTCTGTAAAGAATTAATGGGGCTTCCTTGTAATAACATATTTGACCTAATAACATACCTGAATGACACCAAATGTCCTTGAGTCCTAGCTAAAGACATACTGCAGGTAGTTGTTTTTCTACTAGTTGCTCAATTTTTTCCATCTGTATTTCCCTATCAGTTCAGGTGAGACAGACTGTCTAGTGAGAGCAGGTGATCATTATCTACCAGCCTCATCAGACAGACATGCCTGACGTTCATGCCTGTGTGTGGGTGGAATGCTGATAGCTGCCAGCTTCCATACTTCTCCGTCCTGCAGCATGCAACCTGCTGCAATTATAAAACTATACTTGTTGATATGATGTGTAAACTTGTACAACTGTTTGGCAAACAGCACAAGGTGATGCGATGTGTGTGTGCATGTGCGTAATAGTTAAATTGGACAAACATCTAATACAACATACCTCCTTAATACATGTCAAAGTTAAAATGTAAATGATCTGATAGTGTTTGTTAATAGAATTATTTGTTTTGATTTGTTTCATAAGACATGCCCTTCAATATAAGTGATTTATCCCCAAAACTTTCAGAGTGAAACTGATTTGAACTAATTTTTCAGCTAATATTAAGTGTAAATGCTTTATTTTGCTGTATTTTGTGGTGGAAGCACGTCAAATGTATTGCAAAATTAAACCACAGACGTACTGTTATGTAATGTAGCCTGAGTAAATGTGTGAAATTACAATGTTCAAAAGACTGCTGTGGGGGCTCCATAATCCTTTGTACCAAACACCGAATACTAAACGACATATGTGAAGACATGGGTCGGTCTTTGATCATCTCTCTCCAAATGTTTTGCTAAAGTTTATAATACATTCCCATGACCCCTGTTTCAACCTAAACAAACTGATCATTTGTCACACGCAGTGGCATAAACAGCGTGAGAGATGAAAGACGGCGATAGCTGCTGAGAAGTCTACCTGTGGGCGGAGTGAGTGCACCTGCAGACGGAGTCAAAGAGCTGCCTTGCTTAGAGGCACTTAGCAGCTTTCAGCCCCAGCAGGACGCACAGAGGATACCTGAGCCATGGATGCGCAGCAGAAATGCCCCGCTGACCAGGGATTGCAGCTCCTGGACATCAGTTCCAACTCGCCTGCCCCTAACCCCAAAGGTGGAGAGGAGACCGGCCACCTGGAGAAGCCGCCGTATTCCTACGTGGCTCTCATCGCCATGGCCATTAAGGACAACTGCGCTAAGAGACAAACACTGAGCGGAATATACGACTACATCAACTCCAAGTTCCCCTACTATGAGAGGAATAAAAAAGGTTGGCAAAATAGTATTAGACACAATTTGTCTCTTAATGAGTGTTTCGTCAAGGTGCCCAGGGAGAGCGGAGGGGACCGGAAGGGCAACTACTGGATGCTGGACCCCTCGTTTCATGACATGTTCGAGACGGGGAACTACCGGCGGCGACGGAGGGTGAGGAGGCCGTACAGACCCCCGAGTGTTCCGTATCTGCCCGGGAACCACATGGATTATCCCGAGCCGCTCTACCTGCAGCCGTACATGAACGGCTCCTGGAGTCTGTTCCAGCCCAGCTTATCCCAGCCGACCGGCTACCAGGCGGCGCAGGTTGTGACCGGGGACACCCGCAGCGCCTCCTCGAGCGGCTCCTACTGCCCGCCCCCGCACTTCCACCACCCCCCCTATGGAGCTTATCATCGCCATCAACCCATTCTAGTCCCCCATCACGGCTGTCCCTACGGCGGAGTGACCCAGCCGTTGATCCCCGACGGAGGCACCGTTTCCGTGGCGTGCAACTACCAGCAGTTCACCGCCAGCGTCAGGCAAGCGGAGCAGCCGCTCGACCAGTCTTTCGACCTGTAGGTTCCCACCACTGACAGACAGTTCACAGACTGGAAGTTCACGAGTCACCATTTCACTTTGGTTGTCAGTTTAAGTTCATTGTTTGATTGTCTGATCAGGTGGTATTTAGTTCACTGTTAAATAAGCTGTTGTTTAGCTAACATGTTTGATACGACCGTTTTAATTAAGTGCCAAGGACTTCAGAAACTGAATCAAACTCTGAAATCAAAACTGCAGGGATACGGCTGAATTAAGTAAAAAAAAAAAAGCCTATTCAAAGCAAGATTTGTTGTGGAATTATTTTGGGGCTAGACGAAGTTCTGTTTTTATTTTGTCATTTTTATGATCTTCTTTGTGTTTATCATTTTGAAGAGGCCTACATTTGTAGCTGTGTTATTTATTTGACTACTTCGTTAATTTTTTCAATCCCAATGCAAAAGCTGGTGACCCCGAGGCACTTATCCGTTTCCTTATTTGTTTTTATATTCATTCACTTGATGTAAACTACATTGTTTGTCCAAATAAAACGTTATTTTTGCAGCAAATGTTTGGTTTACTCCTTTAATATACATTATGATTAGCATAGGTTGATTAGCATAGCATATGGAATTCATTATAGCAGACCCCCTGCAAACACATAATATAATTACTAATGTAATAACAAAAGTTACTATTATCATTTCATTTTGTTCACTTACTATTTTCTATTTGAATATATGTAGCCTGAATTGACATTTTAGAGGTACTGGGTGTTAGATCTTATCCTAAATTGTACTTATTAAACAACAATCAATAGAGTAATCCCAGTTTATTCCTCAATCTGATGCTAATTTCTGTTGCGAGCTCAGTAGTTTAACGATCGATAACTATAAAGGCCTATTTTCAGAAGGCAATTATTCTTCAAAACATACAAGCTGAAAGACACATTGATGATTTTTTGTAAATCCAGAGTGAATTCTTCTCAGATCACAATACATTAGTTGGCTACACGTGTGTAAAGCTTTTAAACCACAAGAGGGAAAAGAAGCAAGAAATCTCACATTCCAACACTCATCATAGGCCCTGTCTAAATACTTGTTACTTAAAGATAAGGGAAACGTCTGACTGATTCTGACTTTAGTAATTCCCCCCGAAAAAAACCTCAAATATGGTAAGCAAGTTCCAGATTTACGTTATATTTTGTGTTTTAATGGTTTTAGTTAATGGTGCAGTAGACAGGAATCAATTTCTGAATCACATTGGAATGCGTCCCGACAGACACGTAGTTTCCGTTTCCTGTACATGGGCGTTAACAAAGAGTGTCGCTTGCCGCGTTAGCCCTCTGTATGGTGTTATATTCGTACAACTACAACTTCTCGTTTTCTCGTTGTGTACCTACTTCTACTATCAACGGAGATGGATACAATCAATCATATTTTGCTGAGATATCCCGAAGTTGTGTACAGCGCTGCAGCTTTCGTCGTCTGTGCAGCGCTAATATACAAAATTGCCACCAGGTATGTAGAGTTCATGGCTCTGAGCCGCGGCGCATGTGTGTAACGTTAGCTTAATCCCCGGTAACTTGAGTACAAGGTAGCTAACCGGGTTCAATACATGATGGTGATATATAAGTATTATAGTAGAATCAATGTCGGTGTTCAAAAAATATATTGACATAGCTCTCAAATTTAAAGGTTCAATCTGAGCGCTAGCGCTAACTTTGCTAGCCCAGCTGTTAGTGTTAACTAACTTAGTTACGGACATTCTTCCTAATTAAATGTACATTTATTATGGTTTGGGTGGAGAGTATCACCGTGTGTGTCCTTGGTGACATTTGAAATAGGTTTTCTTATCGTGTTTGTTGTCAATCCGTGCAACAACTAAAGAACTTCGATGCATGTGAAGTAACCAAGCAACATCTAATAGACACTTATTTACTCTTAATACATTGTGCGAGGTGAATTGAGAAAATTTACTTCAAAATGACATTAAGTGTCTCCGTTGAACTTCACCCAGGCAGTCGAACGGTAGTCATAAGAAACTTATCTTTGTTTGCAGAAAAATGCCCTCTCAGGCCACGGTGAATTGCTGGTTCTGTAATATGGATACGGTGGTGCCCTTTGGGAACAGGAACCGCTGGGACTGTCCCAACTGTGAGCAGTACAATGGTTTCCAGGAGGTAGGTTGGACCCAGTATGACAGCTGTTGATTATTGCAAAAGCATGCCAAGAAACTGAGTCAGTAATATATATTTTGTCATTGTTACAAAATTGAATCTATTCTTTTCTTTTTGTGACTTTGTCTTATTTTCAGAATGGGGATTACAATAAACCAATTCCAGCTCAGTTCAAAGAAGATCTCAACCATGGCGTGTCAGCAGTCCCTCCCTCGCCAGTTTCACCTCGGACGCTGCAGTGGGTCAACTCCCAGATGCTCCTATGCAAAAAATGTAATAAAAACCAATCAGCGAAGATAAAGCAGCTGGCCTCTTTTATCCCCAGGGAAGATGTATGTACCTTGTTTCCTCACACTCAGAAGACGTTTTCTTTAATACCATGAATGAGTTCTAAAAACACTGAATATATTTTGGTTTGTTTCTTTTTTGTAGGAAAACTATGATGAGGAAATCGATACGTACAAGTATCACCTGGAGCAGACATACAAATTATGCAGGCCATGTGAGGCAGCAGTCGGGAGCTACATCAAATTTCAAAACAGACAGCTCCACAGTCACCAGCTTGGACGCTCCAGAGACCCTATTCAGGGTTTCGTAAAGGTAAAGGCAATTTTAAATCCTGCACCGCAGACATTAAACAAGTTAAGTATGTGAATGAATGAGCTAACAGGAAACGCAACACTTAATCCCCCTCATGCTAGATAAATAACCCAATAATGTGGCGGGTACATTTCAATCCAAGCCTGATGCAGATAATTTATTATATCTACCTAATCTGTATTGAACCTGAAGTTACTCTATTAACGCTACTCATTATAAAATGAATCCAACATTTTTAGACTTACTGATCTGATTATAAATGAAAGGTAATCCCACAGTACAGTTGTTAGAAAAGCTGTCTTGAATGTTTCAACCCTTGGTAAATATAATAAGAATTCCCGGGAAAGATACTTAATAAAGCATTCATTTATTTTCTTTGAAATGTTTTAAGTTTCCACTGTCGCTTTAGTAATGAAAAAGGGACTTGATTTTAACAGTAATGTCATTTTGATTTTTTTTTATTCTCTGTCCTTCAGGGCTCCTCTTCTGTTTCTTCTCCTCTCGGGGTCATACTGCTACGAGCCCTCGCCTTCATGATATGTGCCTTCTTAGTGGCTACATCTGTCTGTGAATTGTCTGACAAGCCGTCTTCGCTTAGTGTCCCACAAACACTGAGTGAAGGGTCGATTCATTCAAAGCCTAACCCCAAGAATCACTCTGCCCCGAACAACGAAACCAATGAGCGTGTCTGGCAGAGTCTGCTGGAACTGCTCCCAGAAACATCTGTAGAATATGCCAAGATGATGTGGCAGTATGGAAAGAACAGGCAGTTGGCTGTTGTTTGTTTTGGTCTAATGTCTTGTCTCATCGCCATCTTCTTAGGAGGATCTGTGAGGTAAGTAGTCATAAAGGTAGTCCCACACAAGTTTGATACAATCATAAACAAAACCCTGAGATCTCACACATTGCTGCTTTTTCAGGTTGAGAGGTATTGATGCTGTGGCTTCTGTCATATGGTTCCTCATCTTTGGCTTGCATCTGAGTGAACACTCCTTGACTACTTCCTCAAGCTGGATGGATACAGCCAAGGTCACTGCAACCTCCCTCTGTTTCCTGGTCAGCTTTGCTGCTGTAGCAACTCGCAAACCCCTGAGTCTACGAAGAGGAAGATATCGAAGGTCAGAATCTGAGCAGTAATATTGTAATTGTGCTTTTAGCATGGGGCCGTGTAGAGTCCCATTACTGTGAAATATTTGATCTTCAGAAGCAGATCAATGCACATCCATCCATCCATTGTTACAAAATTCTCTTTAAGATTTCCTAAACAAAGAAAGGAAATGTATAACTCACTTCTCTAACTGCCTTGTACAAATGACCGAAGGTCATGCCATGTGAATCGCAAACTTGAACATTGAGCACTTGTATGATGGGACAAGAAGGACTAGTCCAACATGTTGACACAAGTGACTGATCAAACACACGCTGTCCTCCATATTTCATGGGAGAACCTCACCCACATGCATGTGCGTGGCCTAGAGTTGTCATATGTGTTAGTTTTTTCCTCACTATGATGGTCCAGGTCACAACTCCTAATCCTTTTGGTTGCTTCAGTGATTTCTTCTCTGAATTGTTTCAATGAAAGAAACTAATGAGAATGACCTTTTTAGGAAAGTAGGCTATTTATAAAACGCTAATGAAATCTTGTCAGTTTTGACCTCTACAGGACCTATCAAGTGCACTATTATGTCATTTAGCATGTTTATTTATTACTAATTATATCGGGCACCTCATTAACCATGACTAATGTGTGATGGCCAGATCTTCATTTTAAATATAATTTACAAGATGAACAATATAGTGTGACTATAACATTGAATACATGTAAGAACTCATTATCTGTCCATTGTGTACGAGTGGAACTTGGAATTCAAGCGTATAAAACTAGAAACAGAAGTTCTACGACACGCAAGTACTACTGGTACATGATGTCCACAGCCATCGTGCATGCGTCTGTTTGGGAGTATGAATCCAGCTTCTGTCAGTCTCTCCCTGCCTGTACGTTCATCAGTTATGTCTGAGACGGAACC